>JXSR01S003803.1:75095-105202 GCA_000969725.1 Ophiothrix spiculata
CAGAACGAGGCCAAGTATGATAAATACACTACTTGATCTCGCTCGGAGTTCCGTTCCCCGTCCGATTCTGTGGATTTACCCCATCAATGGCGGGAGTATGTCAATTATAGATATGGTCTATAACTTTAACTTCAGGTTTATAGTTATAACTTCCAATTAAAAGATATAGTTATTTTGGACCACGTTGTCATCATTAACATTTCCAAGAATTTCAGGATGACATTATACATTAATCACTAGCTACATGTATTAAGGGCCCTGTCAACCCTTCATTTTCAGAAAGTGATTTTGCTCTGTAACTCAGCAACGAATAATTGAATCCATATAAAAGTATACATTTCTAGAAGTAAATTTGCATACTGAACACGCTGGTTAGGTTATTTTTGGACCAAAATGTAAAATTTTGCCCCTAAGGTCCAAAGAAGGTCCAAAAATCATGTTTTTGGCCCAAAATTTACGGGAAAGCTAACTACACTTTGCTTTGGTAAAATTTTGAACTGTTTTACTTTTTAGAATCTAGAAAGCAATATCTAGGAACGCTTTTTTCAAATTTTTGATTTTTTTCTTCGTTTTTGAAATATTGCCAAAAATAGGTCAAAATCCCACTGCTGACACCAAAATTTGTGTCAGCAGTGGGATTTTTTGACATTTTTGCACCAATTTTTGACAATATCTCAAAAACTAAGAAAACAATCAAAAATTTGAAAAAAGCGGTCCTAGATTTTGCTTTCTAGATTCTAAAAAGTACAATGGTTCGATATTTCACCAAAGCAAAATTTAGTTAGCTTTCCCGTAAAATTTTGGGCCCAAAAAAACAATTTTTGGGCCTAGGGCCAAAATGACACATTTTGGTCCAAAAATGACCTCACCATCATGTTCAGTATGCAAATCCGCTTCTAGAAATATATACTTTTATTTGGATTTAATCATCCGTTGCTGAGTTACAGAACATAGAATATTTCAGAAAACGAAGGGTTGACAGGGCCCTTAACAGCGGATGTTCTCTTCTGTTTTTGTTTTCTTTTAGAGTCGGTTAATAGATTTAGATACAGCACATGATTTTGTTGTGATGGCAAAAAGACTCTATCCACTACTTGATCCTGAATTCACATCAGACATACAAAAGGATAACCACCTTAACGATTTGGAAAATTCACAGCTTAAAAGCAATGGTCAAGTATCATATACGGCTGGCAATAATGAGGTCAGGATAAAAGGTGGCGAATATTTATAGATGAGCACTTGCCAGATTAACAGGTCTACCGTAATTTCCGGAATATAAGCCTCTATTATTTAGATTATTATTTAACTAAAACTAAAGCTCTGCTGTATTTTTCTTTGTTTGAAATGTAACATTTTGTAAACTATACACTGAACAGACCCATTACATACCTTCTTTTGCTATACGTCGTACATGTTGTAATTCACTTGAGGGCGTTGATTAAGGCTACAGTTCTTTTTCACGAGCGAGACGGCGGAGCGCCATGTTTACTGCAATTTTTGCCAACTTACACATGCCAGAATATCACAATTTTTGGCGTGCATATTGAATAGAGTCTCAAAACATTTACTAGTGATTTCACGTCCATGATCAAGGTCAAAATGGCGTCAACAGACTACTTCTAGATGTTGCCTGTCAAAATATTTAACTATGGGAAAGGTCATACCCCGCGAGGTATTTTGAAAGCAAAACATCGGACGTTTGTAATTGTGTCTATCCTATTTCCAAAAAGTGTTCAAAGTCACCTAGGCAGATTAGTAGATACCAAAGATAACAATGGATTACCAAAACTGAATGCATCACTAGTTTTTATCAATGGATGCATGTTTTCAACCTGTTGCCACATTTTATTCAACTACCAGCCGCTGTTGTTTGCATGTCAATCACATCATGATTGCACTTTGCTTCCAAGAATATGGCCGAAAATTTTCGCTACCAAACATTTGGTCGTGACGTCAAAATGACGAGTGACTCCAAACAAAATAACTTCAACACCGAGTTGAGACCAAATAAAATTTCGCGCTAGATTGCACATGTTATTGAATTCCCATATACATTGGACCAAATTTTTGTTACCCGTTCATACTTTAAATTCGATGGCAAATATTTGGTAGGAAAAATTTTGTTTGGAGGCCGAACCATTTTGGAGGCCGACTATGGTTCGGTCTTAAGACTAGGGGACTAGTCAGCGTCAGATTACAATTAGATAACAAAAATTGCTGACTTTTTCTTTGTTTGAGATTGTACAATTCGTAAACTTTGTGATATAAACCAGCCTAATATCATGTTTTGTTTTGAGTTTTTATGTATTTTAACTGTGTTGATTCATATTGAAATAAACTTTTGAACGAATGATTGATGATATCTGGTCAAGCGTTAGATTATTGGGTAACATGAACCTAATAAAGCAGTGCAGCATTTTGTTTTTCATGTCGTAATTACACAAATTGCTGAATTTTTCTTTGTTTGAGATTGTACAATTCGTAAACTTTGTGATATAAACCAGCCTAATATCATGTTTTGAGTTTTTATGTGTTTTAGCTGTGTTGATTCATATTGAAATAAACTTTTGAACGAATGATTGATGATATCTGGTCGTGCGTTAGATTATTGGGTAACCTAATAAAGCAGTGCAGCACTTTATTTTTCATGTCGTAATTCCCTTTTTTTATGCTATAAATAATTAGTAAATTTGGTATCATATGAGGGGGAATAAATATGTTTTGATAAAATGAAAACTGTATGTGTTTAGCTAATTTGGTTTTTAATTGGGATTAGTTAATGTGCTAATTAATTAAAGCGGTGGAGGATGATGAGCCGGAGGAGGATGAGGAGCCGTTTATTACATAATTGGGTTCTATTCCCACATACTTGCATAGATTTTCATAAGATTTGGACACAAGGATATCATGGTAAAGGTACAGATGTGACATAAAAGTAACTGGAATTGTAGGTGATCTTGGTCATCTGGGGGTTAAAAAACCTGTATAGTCAAGATGCGTACAATACTTTCATGAATTTTCATAAGACTTGGGTATCTGACCAATTTGGGGTAAAAGTATTTTAAGGGTCATCTGGGGTCATTATTTGTTTTAAGTTTTATCACCCTGAATAAGCGATTGGATAATTAATGAAAAACTTAAAAAAGAGGTTTATCTGAAAGATATTGGATGGTACTTGTGATGTACTAGTATAAGTTCTTGGTTACAAAAATGGCATCTGAAAAAAAAAATCGAAATATTTTTTATGTTTAACATAAAAAAATATACCTTGAAACTATAATAGGATGATTTAATGTGAATAGTTTTAAAGTTTAAGTAACGCGAAGTGAAAACTCCTGGTTAAGTTTTGTCCATTTCCTGTGTGTTATCAAAAAAGTAACCCAATTAACGGCGCATGAACATCTTATATACATAACTTGCTGCTTGTTGCACTGTAAGGTTTAACGCCCTCACAATAAATTAAAAATGCAACATATTATAAAAGAGGGCATGTACAACTCGTATTTCATATTTTGTTGTTGATTTGCTACCACTGAACATGGAAAAGGGAGATAATCTCCAGGGACGGGATAATCTGCTTTTTTCATCCATGGAAAGACTACGGTAATGAACGCTACCACTGTCAAAAGGGTCTCAAAAATATATGAGGGTTTCAATAAACAATTATTAAAGGTCTCAAAAATCAAACTTAAAAAAAAGCAAACAAATGTCTCAGGGTCTCGATAATAAAGTACAAAATGTGTTGGCTTTCCGACATATTTATTATTAAACGCCCTCATATATAGAGTATTAAAACATATAACAAAAGAGGGCATTATCGTATAATTTTGATGTTGTTGTTGTTGTGTAAGAGATAGGCTTTACATTTTTTTAAAGTATTCTAGCTAGAATACTTTGATTTTTGAACCAATTTTTTTTTTGTGTAGCATTAAATTAGTTAGACTATTTTACATTTAAATTTCCGTTTCATCAAATTAGAAGAGAAACATCATACACGGACCGAGGAAAGGGGTGGTAAAAGTATTCTCCTTGTTTCTTTGGGCAAGAAACTTTAATTGCTAATTGTTCCGTGGTTCGGAAGTCACGTAAAGCCGTTAGTCTCCTGTGCGAATGCTCCTTCGTGGGGCGCTGCATACAGTGTATACCTTATAAGTCATTAGCCACGATCATCAAAGCGAAGGTCAACGTTCCTCAACACCTACTGATTTTATTGCATTTTTAGAAAGTACTTCCAACTACTAACTAATATCCATAACCATCTCTCTAAAATGGAAAGACTTACTTTTAAGTCTTAAACTTAAATATTGTTATTAGTGATGACACTTTTCAAAGACTTACATTTTTTAGTCTCGAAAGTAAGATTTATTTTGAATTAGTCTTTTCGACTTAGAAATGAACCTAATAATGATTCAAAATGTTTTTTTTTTAAACCAAAAGGTTTTATGTTTAATCCAAAAAGTCAGCAATAGTCTTTTCAAAGTATTGTCACTGAAATTTAGAGAGTTGGAATAATGGTTTTGGCGTAATTATTTATAGTTCCGTTTGAATCAAAAAGCTCACTTTTAATAATTATAATGTTTGATTCTATGTCGAAAACACAATTTTAATATAACAAACTTTGTTGAGACTTAAAATTTTAAGTCTCTGAAAAGTCTCATCACTAATAACAGTCTATAAGACTTAAAAGTAAGTCTTCCCATTCTAGAGATGTTCTTGTTGAACTTGAACATTTATCATGTTTATAGAAAAACAGACAATTATTTGTGTTTTGGATTTTCCATTCTCCGGAGAATGAGAAATTCAGTGATCGTGTTTCTAGAAATACTGATCACTAAATTCTTATAATTTGAACTTCTTTGTTACTAACAATATATTTTAGTGAAGAAATCATGTTGTTAACTTTATTTAACCTTCCTAAAAGAATAATATTCACTTTTAAATCAACAGCCGTACATTTGGAATCTCAATTTTAGAAATAATTTTAAAATAGAAATACTGCTGACATGGCCCCCAAGAAATGAATTTGGCTGAAATTAAGCAAGTAATATGATTTTGTTTGTTCTGATTCTATTTAGGTCTTTCAATAAGTTTTCACAAGTGTTCATACCCAAGTGGATCATTGCTAATGCCTTTAAGGCTAACACCGCCAAAAGATCATGACGGATATCTTGCCGCTACAAAGCAACTGTTCGCTTCAGCTTTTGGGTAGTTTGAAATTATGATCTAGATGAGCTCATAGTGACAAAATATATAGTAACCATGTTAATTTTAACCATGGGTCGCAACGAACATAGGACAGGCTCAAAATTTCATTCTCCAGCTTGCGACAAAGTTTCTCTAGACACTGAAAAATTCGCTCACAAATTTTATAAAAACAGCAAAATCATGATAACTATCAACAAGTCTGACTGCATTAGAACATGTAGAACATCAAACGATGATCATACAGAAATGTTTAAGATGATCATACAGAAATGTTTACCAAAACCCCAATTCCCGCCATTTTTGAAGCCTTATTTAGAGGAGTTGAATGAAACACATGCTCTCACATCGCCAAAAGTTTTTAGTGGTGCCTTCTTAAAGGTGTAGGTTCCTATTTTAGCATGTTTATAATTTACTTTCAACTGAATGACCTTGACCTTTGGAATGCATTGTGTAAGGTTTCAACCTTAGCTTGTGTCTTGTTTGCTCTTGAGAGGCAAAAGAAAGTATGTAACCCTGGGGATGAGGCTGATATGTAAATACAAAAGAAATGGAAAATAGGTATACCAATTATTTTACATTTTATGCTGTATCTCCAAAGCTATAAGGAATTTGAAAGTGGAATTTTGGATTTACAATCAGAAAAATATGAGCTTTCATTTGGCATCAAAAAATGTACTACTTCTGGTTGAGCCCCGGGGGATGAGAATGTGATAGGAACCTACACCTTTAACCTACCTCTCTAAATGTAAAACAAGTGGAAAGAGTGAAAATTTACTCAAACAGGAGTCAAGGGAGTTAAACGCAGGACAATCCGTTTTCTAGTGGACAATTTTCACTCTAAAATGTGTGTGAAAGTTAGATTGTCATCAAAAATCCCCTTTTACTCCTTTTAGAGTGTTTCTCCACTCAAAAACGTATTGTCCTGCGTTTAACTCCTGCAAAGAGTGGAAATTCACTCTTTTACATTTAGAGAGATACCTATTCCTTCATATGTTTTTTTTACTAAAGATTTATAATTTATATCAAGTGGTCAGAAGAAGTGGTCAGAACAAGTGGTCAAAACAAGTGGTCAGGTTACGGAAACACCGGGTGCGAATATTGATTTCAAACAAAAGTTAAAGTTCATCTTACCCCAAATGGGCAGGTGACTTGCGAACTATAGTGTAAGTGCAAAAATCACCAGGTCATTTTGGTATCAAAACAATGCTAAAGTTGAAAAACAAAAAGCTTAAAAGTTTATTCTATTGTCTTTACATAGCAGTATTCTTTTGATTTTGAATAATTAACCCTAAATTACACACTTAATAACTTTCTAAACAATAGGCCTACTTAATTTCAATCACATTTACATTTTTATATAGAATCACAATTAATAGTTAGTTAATCGCATTGATTACTGCTAATTTTAATTCCTCTTTTCAAATTTTCCCATGCACTCACTTCTCTTGATAATTAGAAACATTTTAATTAGAGTATTTTTTCTTAATTTCACTAATTACTAGTCCGCCCCAAAGCTGTTGATCTTTATCGCCCAATCAACTTGACCACATCAAGTCAGTCCTTCCCAGTACGCCTAAGGTCGAGTTGGATTACCAGGATCATCTGTACACGCTCGGGCGAGTTTGACCAGGGCCGATTCCGCCTGCGGACCACGATTAAGGTTATTATCGTGTTGGCCAAGTAACTTCCATATGGCGTAACTGATATGATATTTTTAAAAACTGGAAACAATAATCAGTACTAGCAAGAAAATTCAAGGAAGTAACAGTTCTAGCTTGATGATAAGAAATGATAAAGAATCAAACAACATGGTCCGTATGTTCAAAAGACGTTCATGATTTAGACAGGGTTAAAAGTTAGACCAGTGTGAAAGTTATCTTAGTCCCCCAGAAATTATAGTCCGCCTTCCATAGACAATAACGGAATAAAGCGTAAAACTAATGCTGCGTGAGAGTCGTTGGCCTATAACACGGACAATAAGAACTGGGACTTACATTCCTGTTACACCGGGTCTAAGTCAAAATTACTACTGCCATAAAAGGTCGCTTTGTAGCATTTTTGAATTGAACAACTTTTAAAATAAAAAGAAATAACTACAAATCTTACAAACAGCATAAAATATGACGATATTGTCTCACTATCATATATATTTTACCATGTATGCTAAGGGCCACTCAAGTTTGAGTGCACCATTAGTACCAAAAAGATCAATTTTTAGCTCACTCTCCACATGTTTTACAGAATTATTGAAACAGACATGAACAGATGAAATAAAATAAAAATAAAAAGCGCCATCAGTTGTTATTACACGAATCCAAACAATGTTATTGTATACAAGAGGTTGGCCTAAAACCCATCGACCATGTCCAGAATG
This sequence comes from Ophiothrix spiculata, assembly GCA_000969725.1. Taxonomy (NCBI): domain Eukaryota; kingdom Metazoa; phylum Echinodermata; class Ophiuroidea; order Amphilepidida; family Ophiotrichidae; genus Ophiothrix; species Ophiothrix spiculata. The sequence continues at coordinate 82,678 of JXSR01S003803.1, forward strand.
GGTCCATAATGGTTGCTCATAAAGTAGGAATAAAAATATTTTTACCACTTTTTTATGTAAAGGTCAATTTATGATGAAAATATCTAGAAACTTATGTTGCTTTTGGTCAGGTTTGATATGTAATCTTGTTAGTGTGTTTTGGAACTCCGAATGTGATCAATTTTCTCATGTACTGGTAAGGGTGTAACAACAAAAATGGATCAAAAACGTGATTTTTAGGGCAAATTTGATTTGACCCCGCCTTGGTCAAGGTCACTTCTCTACTTAAGTTGAGTGTTCATATGGAATGCTTATCTGTAAATAAAGTGATAAGCAGGTGATTGAATGTCTTGCTCACGCTTGACTGCGCCAAGCGAATGCTTTGAAGCAAAGCACAAAATGATCCTTCAACGCCCCTCAACTCTATTTTTGTAAATTGAGGGGCGTTGAAGGATCATTTTGTGCTTTGCTTCAAAGCATTCTCCGAAGTTGCCGCAGCTAGACTGAATGTTTTTTTTAGTTAGTGTTTACGTAAACGAATTGCCCAATCTCTCTATACTTTAGGACGAAATCTAGATAAAAAAACAATAGATTGAAGGTACATTAGATAAAATGTTCGATATGCAGGGGTTGAATTTGTCAATGAAACGTTGCATGCATCCATAAATGTTTAAGGTCTTTATAATGAAGTAAATATTTAATGTTTTTATTAATAATATATGTATATATGGATATGTCAAATCAAATCAAATCAAACCAAATCAAATGCCCCTTAAACTATCAAATATGAATATTTTGTTTCATAAAACTGTCAAATTCGAGTGAAGATTTATCATTAAGTGTTATTATGTTATATATTTTAAGAATAATTGTCTATTGAGTCATAATTTTGTTTTTGCTTAATTCTGTACTGTACACCTACATAGTGCTGCACCTACACGAAAGTATTCTAGTTTTGATAAATACTGAAATGATAAAATAAATAAGACATGCTCACAAAAAAGCATATAATATGATCAGTTGGAGTAAATTTGCCACCGTTTTCAATCATAAGAAAATTGATTTTTGATTTTGTTTTCTTTGACACAAAGCAAACCATTTGCTGTATGTTTACATTGCAAGCAATATTGTGTAAATAGGTTTTAACAGGACCATTTTGTACTTGGTGTTAATACTAAACATACTTTTGAGTAATTTAATGACAGAACAAAGAGTATAACCCCGAAATCCAAATATTTATTCCAACCTTATTACTCGCATATCAAATTAAAATCAAACTGTTAATTTCCGGACAAATCAGTTGCGATTGCTTGTTAAAATATTTTCTTTGCTTTGAAAAGAAAAAAATGTTGATTATCAATAATTAAATAATGTATTTGATGAAACTTGAATTATTTTTACACGCCAACACATCACAGACTCTAAGAAAGAGATGAGATCCTTCCAAGATTAGTTAACATGGTAATGTAACTTTCACTAGACTAGTCACATCAATCGAACTATCAGCAAACTTAAGGCTGGAGTGGACCTTTAAACATGTTAAATGGCATAAATCGTTTTTGTACTCCAACTCTTAAACTAATTGCATACATTTTGTTAAAGTGTACATTTTTTGAAGCAGATTTTTACCCTGAACATGATGGTGACATCAATTTTTGACCAAAAATGAAAACTTTGGCAAAAAGTGCTAAAATCCGTAATTTTTGGACCAAAGTTTCTGGAAAGCCTAACTAAAATTTGCATTTGTGAAATTTTTTGCTTTTTGGAATTTAGAAACAAATGTCTAGGAAGAGTTTTCTCAAATTTTCGATTTGAGAAGGTCTACACCAGTCTTAAAGTATGTTTCCTCTATCTTTTTCTTATGTTTCTGATTATTCCTTTTCTAATTTTATGTAGAAAGATTAGATCAGTTGGCCATATTTAGCAGGGCAAAAAATTAGAAAATCAATCATAAATCATGAATTCCAGTGACGATATTCCAGTATACATTTATACATGAAGTATGTTGCAAAAATATTTTCCAAAGATATATAAATATTGCATCTTACTTTGGCGTATTAAGTTTGAACTAAATAGTGGTGTCTAAGTTGACTTGTGTATTATGCTTTATGCTTAAAATCTGAAGCTGGCTGGTAGACTTTTGAAAACAACTAAACCTCCAAGCAAGCAAGTTAAAAAACATGATTTTGTGTACAATACGGCTCAAATACAAGGTTACGTCGGGCACCTGAGCAAACTGCATAAAGCCCGTTAGAAAACAATTACAAGCAAATCAGTAGGCGTAATAGCTAACTTATTTAGCTTAAAAACATTGCTTGAGATAATTAATGTGTTTAATTAAGAGATAACTAGATGCAACAAATGACATGATAGGGACTTAATTCTAATAGATATCTTCATTATACAGAATTAACTGGTTAAAACGATAAGAACACGATACCCAAAGATGATACTGCGTCTAATCGGTTTGCTTATTATTTCACTGGTATTTCTTATAGGATCAAGCTGCATTATTAGCTAGGTAATGCTAAATAAGAAACAAATTTATCTTATTTTGCAGGTAATTAAACATAAATGTGAAATGTTGATTTTTTTTGATATTTTTTGATTTTTATTTCTATATAAAGGAGAGAATGCGAAATTTCAAATTTGATTTTTTTTTGCAAAGAAAATCTATATATTACTGAAGTAATACACTCTGAGAAAAAATGGTGCTAAAGGGGTTCTAAACTTGTCCTCTATATGGAACCCTATATGGGTCTTTAAGGAACCTAAATGAGTTCTAAAATAGCCGCTTAGCACCTTTTTAGGTTCTGTAATGAACCTTTTTAGGATCTTCAATTTTTAAGAACCCCTAAATTCTTCATGGTTCCATATAGAGGACAAAAAGGTTCCAAGTTGAACCTTTTGTTCTGAGAGTGTATTTACCAATAATTCTTAAAATTTAACTTTAAAATATAAGTTATTTTATTTTAATTTTCAGAAATATCAAAATAAAAAATACAAATAAGGTAATATTTTGGTTAAAACACAAAATTCAAGTGCAACATGAAACAAACTTGTTTCTTTAAAAAAAAAAAGAATTAGGTCTATTAGTCTATGCCTGCTTTTATCAACGACACAGTATTTTATACGAAAAACGACTTGACTACTCACAGTATCCTCTTTAAAATGGCGATAAGTTTATTTTAAAAACAATTAATATTTTTGTCCAAACGGTCATTTTTTGTAGTTAAAATCCTCCGATTTTATTCAAATTTCACGTGCTAATACGGTCAAAATTCGTATCATGGAATTACAAATAATAATTAGGCTTTTCATGTTAACCACAGCATTTTTCGTTAAAAGTGCTTGACCGTAAAATTAAGTGTGCAAGTTGTTATTTCTATGGAGTATTTCATGAGGAGCCCTTTCATATGAAGACTGATTTATCATTTATAATTCCATGCATCATAAGCAGCGTTCGAATTAAGGAAAAAAACATGGTTGTCCGACGGACAACCAGGTTGTAATTTTTGGTTGTCCGGCAGAAATTTGGTTGTCCGTCAGGCGCTGCGCCAGACTCTGATACCCCCAAAATTTGACATAGCTTTTCAAAACCGACAAGCAAAAAAAAAAAAGGTCTCCAAAGCGCACAGACAACTACGAGACACATACTACTCATTTTTTTCAACAGCAAATTGATAAAAAGTCATATTTTTTACGGCGATCAGGGAATTGAAGACTAAAATGCTCAAAAATTTTACAATTTTATCGACAGGTTCCAGCTTTGAAATAAACATGCTAAGAAGTATGTTTATTTGACTTTGAAAAATTTTGGTTGTCCGCTGGACAACCACGGCATTAATCTAGGTTGTCCGGCGCTAGATTTGGTTGTCCCGGGCAACCGGACAACCAGAATTTCGAACGCTGATCATAAGCATCTGTTTTGCAATCTGGCAATGTAAAAAATATCGAATTATTATCCGAACTGCGTAAATTTTGAGATTACGAAAAAAAAAGACGTAAACTTGCTTGAAGAAAACTATTGGCGCTATTTTTGAGATGTTTCTGAAAGAAAAAAAAAAAAAAAACAAGCACGAAAATATAATTTAGAGACTCTACTTCGTGTGTTTCCCCCAAACTGTCAGTGAACATGATATTCCAGATCTCGTTGTTGAAAAAGAATTGTTCTCTTAAACAGATATATCCCTATTTATATTCCTGTTGACATTTGAATATCCATGGTTTATAACATGTTTCTGACTTGTAGGAAAAATCTTGTTGAATGGAAATAAGTTCATAAGTTCACAAGAAAAATAGCAAAAAAGAAGAACACATATAAAAAAAATCCGCGAAGGTTTATCAATTTGTGGTGTTTCAGCTGAGACGAAAATAACTAAAGTTATTTTCGTCTCAGGTTTCAGTTTCAGGTTTTTTTTTTCATTTACAATGTCGTTGCAATGGCTCAATTTCAACCTTCTTTAGTATAGATCAAGTATAGTATTAGAACATTTTTAGCCTTTCATTTTTAATAAATAAATGAGTGAAATAAATGACTTTATAGGTAATATTTGCAGCCAGGGTGGTTGATTAATGATTTAATAATATTCAATATTGTCGAAATTAATATAACGTCCACTGACATCTTAAACTTGACTTACACAAGCTAAAGAAACATTTTATTATCGCAACTTGTACGACATTCAAAGCATTAAGACCATTTATCTTCTTGATATTAAATAACCACTTTAGTTTGGTAAACATGATAAAAGCGTTCTAAGCGACAAAGATATGAACTAATTCTTGCAAATTACATATTGAGAGCTTTGTTCCGGCTGGTCATAGCAAAGCACTCTGAAAAAGTCAACTGACGTTTTAGAAATAAATGGAGGCGGATTTGAACACTTGTTGTAGAAGAAAAAAGAAGAAAGGAAAGATGAAAGAAGACTATTTTAATAATTAAAATAGGAGTCTTAATTATACTTAATTGATGATTATTATCAGATTCATATATGAATCATGTTAATTATAATTGGCCTTTTAATTAATGAAGCCTCGTAATATAATTATAATACGTCCATGAATGACGCAGTAAAGATGGTCATGCACGCTTATTCACAGATTTTTAAATAAGAAATTAATTAAGCAGAATGTATTTAATTTCTATGAGGTTTAGTAAAATAAACAAATGAATATTTCTCATAACTTTCATAAACGAAATTAGTTTCAGACACACCCCACCCACGTCCCGAAATGCGTGTCATGCAAGTGCCTCATAAGTCCATTCTATTGTCTGAAACTGGTATCCATGTGTCAGTGCCGCTATAAACTTGAAAAATTACAACAAATTACGTCACGAGTTATCTTTTCGAAATTACTCAGAAATATGAACAAAAAATAGGACACTAAGCATAGAAGCTAGTAAATGCGGTAAGTGGCCATTGAAACGCTTTTATTCCCAATCAAACAAAAATGACCACTCGAAGCCCATACGTCCAAAAGCTTGCAATTCTGACGTTGCTATTTGTTTTTAAAATATTATTGCTTGATGATACTTGGAGAGTTTACGTTACTCTAGTTTTTCAGTTTGGTGATACTTAAACTTCTTTTATCGATGTAGCATTTTTAATGCGTATTACTAAAAGTCATTTAGTGAGTGTTCACTTAAATTATATTTCATTTCAGCACAAATAAGTTATTTTTCAATGAATTTAGTACATAATATATACCGTCACAAATGAAGCGAGATACACCTCGCGAACGAAATCAATTACACATACCTGACATGATATCTCAGAACATGAGGGGGAATATATCTTTGTAAAAGTTGCCTTTGACCATTTGAAGTTTTTGATATTATGTTATATGTTTAATGTGCTTAACATTTTATCAAAATCGGACTATTGTTTTTGAGTTTTTTTTTTTTTAGGGGGGGGGGGGGTTAAATACATTTTCAATCAAATTTTTTTCCTTGTCTTGATTTTTTTTTATAGAGCTCACCCCATGCACGGATAGAAAAAAAATACAATTTCTGTTTGGGAAATACTTCTCATGTACCAAGTAACAAACATAGTATGACTGAAATACCTGCTTATATGGTCGAATAAAAAAAGCTGAGTTTTCGCTTATAGTCAAAAAAACGTTTCATTTTATGTGGAATGAGCAATTTCATTTAAACACACAAGTTATTTTCTATTGGGTTAGTAAAATAAATCAAACTAATAGTGATAAGCCTCACAAATGAAGCGACAATCAGGGTAAAAAGTGTTGGCACATTTTGCTATATGTCTCAATGATTTTTAAAGTTTCCCCCGTTCCCCCACCCAAAGTTGGTCCAAATATAAATGTCATTATTTTATCCAACATAATTTGAAACTTGGGTGGAGGGGAGGGGTATAGGGAGATGATATTTTGCACATTTGACTTGAACATCATTTGCTGCAACTGCTACTCCTATAAACGGTGGAATGGACACAAAAGAACTCATCCATTCCAACGACTTTTTTCCTTGATTGTAGATAAACATCTCAAACAAAATTAACCAAAATGTCACGAAGTACAAATACTTCAAACGCCAGCTTCAGTAGACAGCATCACGCATACTCAAAATGCGCGTGTCACACAAGTGCCTCGTAAGTCCATTTCATTGTCTGTAACTGGTATCCACGTGCCTTCCTTCCCCGATCAACCAAAATCCATTATTGTACAAAATCATAATTTTCCATCAGGATATGTCTTAATAAAATTATTATGACAACTAAAAGTGGTCATTGAAAAGCTTCAGATTTTGCAAAAATGACCATTCGAAGCTCAGATTTAACTATAAGAATAATCGTATATTCAAAACACCAGAATTCTGACGTTACTATTTTAACATTTCCGATTTTGAACGTCAATGCTTTTGCTTGTAACTTCAGAATTTATTTCCAGATTAACGTTATTTAAATTCCTTGTGTGCAGTATCTCTTATATCTCTCTAATTTTTAATAACTTATACATTCATTGCATTGTAACATTGATTTCTTTTAAAATGATGTTACTTTAAAATTGAATTTTTTAACTTGAAGGTCTTATTACACGAATTCTTGCAACAAACACAAACTGTTAAATCACTCAACTTCCGTTTGCGTACTTTGAAAACAATAGTAATATCCTTATTTTGACCTAGTAACTTTTAAAACAATACTATAACAAGTATATGGTGTTTAATCCATGCCATTGGTATTTACAAGTTCTTTATAGTTCCCACCCAGTCGCGTGTGTGTAAAATAAAAAATAATCAGATCATACTAATTACTCGCGTGGAGAAAAATACTTTCAAGTGGTTTTTAAACCACAGATTGGACATGAGATCTGATTAACATACAAGTAGCTTACGGGGCTAAAATCGTGAAAATAAACCTTTTGAATTAAATTTTGTAAACTCAGAAGCTACTTAAGTTTTAGCGGGTGTAACGAAATCATTTCTGGTCTATTTTCCCTAAAACAAAGAGTTTTGATTTTGTCCCTGCAAAATTACACTTTACAGAGAGTTATAAAATGGAAGTAAAACTTTAAAGTAATTATCTCTTTTGAAACATAGAACCTCATAAAGATACATTAAGTTAACATGTATATAATATCACAACATCATGAACATATAATAATGACCTATTTTAGAACATCTTCAAAAATACTTGTTTACTTTTCAAAAGTCCCATGTTCTTTTTAAAATACTTTAGTGAGTAAAATAAAGTGATTAAAGGATTTACATGATTTGTACTCATTTGTACATTGCACTTTGAGAATAAACGTTTTTCATTAGGACGCGGTCGAAGGGATCTGCCATAAGATTCTTATCTATTTAAAGACAATGTTTAAATGATCAATTGCATTTTGCCTATTTTTTCAAAAATCTTTATTTGAAATCAAAAATTCTGTACCCTAAATTAAGTAGCGAAAATAAATTACCGACGAGGTATATATTTCGTTGCCAATCGATGATGTTTAATAAAGAATATTTTAAACTCGCATTGGTCAACACATCTGCTCGACAGCGAAGCTACTATGATATTGAATCGTATAATGTTCAATGATTGTTTTCAACAAATGTTATTATTTGGAATGGTAATAAGCTATAATTCAACAACCATTTTCTCAAATAGGAGGCAATGTTTAATATGAATGTTAAATTTTGCCAAAATAAACTAAACACATTGTACATACTACAGCCTGCATCATGCATGTATGCAACACCAGTCTTGTATGTTAATGAATTCAACTTAAAAGGACTGGCCTAGATTCTTCCCGCTACTTTGTACCTACATATATAAGTATAGTTTTCCGTAATTTTGTGGAATATTGGAGAAAATTCTTTACCAAGTTCATTTTTCTCCAGCGAAAAAATAAAGTTTGAAAACAGTGTTTCTAGTTTCAAATCTTTTAAGTATATTGTTTCTGCACTTGTATTGGGCGAAAAAAATATTTCTGGTGAAATTGTTCAATAAATTATCTCTAGGAGTTTTGCTTGATCTTTTATTTGATAAATCCATCTGAGGTACAAATTTAGGATTTAGAAAATACTGAATAGTCACACCGATCACATAATGATATATTGCAAATTAATTCTCTCTCAATTTGAGCCACTTTTGTGTAGATTTTGTGGAGTTCGCTACATAACATAAGTAAAATCTAAATTGATATAATAAAATCTTTAAAACTGAAATATCATAATTTAGCGCAATTCCTAAGTTTTTAATTTAAGTGGAATCTAGACTAGTCCCTTTAAAACACAATTCTGTAAGTTCGCACCATTCTTGTGTATTTTGCCCTAAGGTCGCCCTTAAGTTGAAATAACGGTTACGACTTAAATCAGCAATACTCAAATTTTTTATTCGCTTCAAACAAGATTTTCGCATAGTAGCGGTTTCTTAATTTAGTATATTATGCTTTATCTTCCCCCTGGCTGTGGCATGATAGGGTCCCTAGTAAAATGACGACGGAATAATATTTATAGCGCAGATTAACTCTATATGTAATTGATATTAGAATTATAATGACGTGATGGAAATATTGATGTAAAATTTAAAAAATATTCAGTAAATTAGAAAGAGAGCAGTTCATTTCCAATTAGGTTTAGTGTACTGATTTATTCCTTATTACATTAAAGATGTATTTTAATCACCCCATACAATGCCATAAGAAGTCCGATTGTGAGTTAGCCATGAATTTGGTGGAATTATCCCTACGATTATTTTTATAGCCCCAAATCATTTATATCCACAATGAATGATAATTTGGCGTATGTCAGATGCATTTGTGCTTTTATTTGATTCGATATGAATTTCAAATTCGATCAAATTCGTTTCCAATATGCATTGCATGCATTGCTCAGTTTCTGTTGGATTTAGATTATGCTAAGATTTTAAAGTTAACAAAAATAAGGATATTTCGTTAGCTTTGAATACAGATTTGCAAACAAGGAAGCACACGGTTCGGACGAATCTTTTAAAAATGATGAATTGCCTTAACATAAAAACTAATTAGGGTTATAGTTTGTCGATTTTTTTCCCTTTTGACTTTGGTATAACACTATACAAAACCACAGGACACATAGATTAAGGGAGTAACAACATTTTATGTCCCCATACCATTTTTTATATATACATGTATATAACAATTTGAACTTTTGATTATAGCAGCATGGATGTGAAAAAATTAGTTGCTGAAGAGAAATTCACTAAATTATTTCCCTATTCTTGAGATGAATTTACAAATTATTTTGTCTTGACCAATGGAAATCCAACAAGTGCCTGTGGAAACGGTGGATCCGGTGGGCCGATAAGCAGCCGCAATTCATCAAAGATTCTCTTTTATTTCTATCAAGATGTCTTGGCTCATCATGCGCCTCAAAAAAGTATAAATTTGCCTCAGAGAGAGTTCACTGTCTTTCAGATTTCTCTTCATGTAATGGGGTGTGTGTGAGTGTGTGACAGTTTATACTCTTCACACGGCGACTCATATATAATAATAATTCAAATTATGCAAACAGTACATTTAACATGTTTAAAATCTTATCGTTGCCGAATATGGATATAACAATGCATAAAAACTGGAAAATATTTTGGTATTAATCGGGTAATTTAGCTTACATGACTTTAAGGGTTGGATAGAAATGCTGACTTTCTGATCCGTACGCGTGCAAGCTGTCAGCATGTTTCGGTGTAAGCTCCTCGGGGTAAATTCCCACGGTGAACAAGATTATATGAACGTTTATTTAACTATATACGTCATACGTTTAACTAGCATGGTAAATCATACTCTTTTTGAGGAGGAGGAGGAGGAGGAGGAGGAGAGGAGAGGAGGAGGAGACTTAGGAGGGAGCTGTTCAGACGATAGATACTTACAGTCAAATAATATTGACGAGATAAATAATATAAATCAACGATGGCATCGAGCTTAAAGGAGATTGGTCTGATTTTTCAAAATTAAGTTTTTAATTTCAAATGAAAGATGACCACTCTTAAAGATTTTTAAACTTAAAAGTTTCGAATTTCAGCTCAATCGGTCTAACCGTTTTAATTTTATGGGCAATTTTGTATTTCAGAGCTACCCATTTATACGTTACTGTGTAAAATTAATTATGATTACCATAATTAGACACATTTTCATGTATATCTCCAAAACGAAACGTAATTCAGCCGTGACATTTCATATGGGTTATGAGAAAAGTATGAGCAACATTTTGGTACCAAAATCTCAAAAAGTTTGAAAAAAGTTTGAGGCAATCGGACCATGCTCCTTTAAGGTAACCTCATGAGTAATCAAAACAATGCATCGATTCCCCCAAACAGTTCAAACTATATATTTTATTGCATGTATGCGATAAAACAGTTTGAACTCTAATGATTCATTTCCCCCACTATATCAATATCAAAAGTAATTAAATATATATTTTACAATCTGCTAAGTTAGGTACATGAATATCATTTCGGTAACAATAAAAAAGCATTTCCCCTACCGAATTAGAATTTGAAAATAACGTATTTTTAATTTTGACACATGTTCATACTAACTCAAACACACCATGAAAACCAAACACTGTGACTTGCCTAAAATGTGTAAACATGAAGAGCAAAATCTCTAATTGAAATGAAAATCTCGGGTTACAAAAACACTCAACCCGTAGAAATAACATAATAAAATTGAGCACTGCAGCACTCGTCATTTATCATTTTAGAGAAGATAAAAAAGATAATAAAATGGAAGCAGTGGAGGAAATTGATTGAATCGAAACCTTTCGCATTATCTTTGTTTCACTTAGAATCGGGTATTTCTTCAAGATAATATGCCTTCTGTATTACAAATCATTGTTGTATATACATTTTATATAATAGACGCTGGGGAAATAAAAAAATACGGAAAGTCATTATTAATCTTTTGGAAAAGATTTAAATGTGTGCAGACATGAAACATTTACTTACAATCTGTTTGATATTTGCAATAGAGTCTTCCGAATACGTTCTTCAAATAGACATTGCAATGTTATTGACAATATAAGGAACGATATTTGAAATCCCATAACATTCCTACATTAAAATCCACTTTTACTGACATTTGTATTCCCAAGGAAAATAAAATGAAATCGATGACGTCACCGATTGCATTGAAGATTCATAACATGCCCTAAGGTAACCTCACGAGAAAAAGCGAGAAATGCATCTCCTAGTTTTTAACTCGCTCGAAAACTCACAAATGACGGTCAGTCGGGGGAAGCTAGAAGAGAGCGAGAGTTTATTGTTTTTCTTGCCCGTATATCTACCGAGCAAATTAAAGTGTGCTACGCTCTCTAAGGGCTAGTTTATGAGGACTTTACGAGGAGATAATAATATTGCGGATGCTTTTTAACTAGATTTCTTGTAATGCAATTTGGAAAATCGGATTGGAAATGACTGCCATTTAAAGTCATCTTTCAAATTTGTGAGCGATTGATTTTCGAAAATACAAAAAAAGGTATAATCCAGGGAGTGTCTGTGTCTGTGCTTTAACATAACTGAGAAATATTTCCTATTGTTGTTTTTTTCAATTATATCTCATGTAGATACCACGCACTGTTTAAATAAATAATCTGTGAAAATACGTTACACATATTAGCAAAACTTACACTATGGTAAATTGCCAGTTTAAATACCGTAAAATACGATATTTAAACTGGCAATTTGATGAATCCCAATTGAGGTGTCTGGTCCATGATTAGATCTGCCCAAAATTGTCTAGTAAAAATCGGCATGAATAATATTTTATCAATGTAGAACTGATTTTTAAAATAAAAATTGTGGGTCACCCGACTCGTTTTTGTATGCGAATCGGTTTAAAAACAACATTTTTAGAGAAGTTTTTTGGGGAAAAATAGTACAGAGGTCTATGGGATATGTGGCAAAAGTGATATTATTTAGTGTTGATTCAAAAACTTCCCCCCGAAATCATTTGTCAATCACAATGGTTGCGGACAAGTATGTTCTTTAAAATAAAACAATGAAAATTGGGGTTCCCTAACTAATTTTCCAGAAAAATATTAAAATATGGCAATCTTTAGTTTCAAAACACTACTCAGAGTATATGCGCATGCGTATTGCAGCACTTACCAACTCGGAAACTAGCGCGTACTGGTACGCGTGGACGGCGCATGGACCAGATACCTTAAAGTTTAAATAACTTATTTTTACATATCTTTGCAGGTAAGTTTCCGTATTATTACAGATTCGCGTATTTGGTTTTTAGAATAATACATAATATTTTTGACAAATCACAAGACGTTTAACCAACAAATATGGATGTTACATACACTATATATTATTCTAGTTTCAACCCTAATTCCACTGATTCTTGCAATTAAAATACAAGAAATACCACTTAAATACAGGATTACCTTTATTTTATGGTTGATTTCAAACAGTGTAGGTAAAGTAGATAAAATTGCACAAGATTGGTAAATGATTGTGCCCTTTTATACGCATGTAAACATCTCTACTGTAGCTTTGTTTGAAATGACGGGGCCACCTAGTTTCAAATTCATTTTCTTAAAAGGTGAAAATCCGTTACATGCGTGATTGAGAGTATTTGCTTCTATATAAAAACAAGTGTTTTCCTACCTTGGCTATGTATGAAATAACTTATGTAAAGATGGTATTTAGCTGGACTCTTCTTTATTGTGATTAATTTTAAATGATCAACGATTTCCTCGAAAAAATTGTGCTCCTGCTCATGCAAAATGGCAACAGTTATGTGCAGTACGGAGATATAGCTTACGGTAATTGGGAAAACTTAGTCTTGATGCAATCGACACCTCTGCTATGTCCCAAGCGCTGCACTGTTCTACGATGAAAATAAACAAATTACAGAGGAAATTGTTTGAAATTAAATCGATTATCATATTGTATTGCACCATATTTCATATCGCGCTATATTAATTTTGCTTACATGCCCATGATGACGTTGAATGGAAGTGATATTGAATTCTTGAATTAAACGGGTGTTAAAAACCTTCGTTTTCATCTTAGTTTGTGTTTTTCAATCATTATCAATCATTTCAATCATTAGATCAATATCTAACATATCTGATACAAGCCATTAACACGATCATTTAAATAATTAATGACACATTGTATTTGAAGTGAAGTCGTGATTTACTGCCTATTTAATAAGTAATAAATCACCGTAGGGTTTTCCCCTAATTTTTGATAACCATAATACGTCTAGTATGTAATAAATCAAATCCCAGAATGCTTAGGGTGCTTAAGGAAAGGAAATGATTTCTTATTAGCATTTAAGAAACGATCATTTATAATCGGTCGGTCCAAATGCAATGTGTACTCTCTCGACATTCATTGTCAATGGCTGTCATTGTCAATGCTACCTTATTGAATATATAAAAACTCAGAGTCTCTGTATAGTGAAGTTCCGCTTCTCAGATATAACCAGGAAGCCAGGAGGAAATTAGCGAACGATTGCGCCCACTCGCCAATCGGTTCTTATTCCCAAGACATCTTCACATCCAGGTCTTTATTTACTCCATAACAATTTACATTACCTGACAAAATGACAGGGAAGGTCGCTCAGGGATCTACGGCATGGACAGACACATTCCTACCGTACGTGACTATTTCAGACTTACGCTGCCCTTGTTCATCTTTGTATTGCTTATCCTGCTCTTCACTGTCTCCGGTTTAAAATGTTCCCCGTATCATAATAATAAAACCGCCTAAATCGTTGCTTACTCAATAAACTGTAAAGTGACTCCGCAATCAGCGTCTAGATTTTCTCCTCTATACATACTCAGACTGGTTGGTTTAATTAATGCGATGGGTACTCTATAGTCATCTATCATTACTGAGGCAATTCTATTAGAGACAGAGACTCGTGGTGACTGATATGTGTATCTAATAGCAGACAATGGCATACAGGCACATGTAATTTGAAGTCATCAAGTTGAAAGTGTGTTGGTTTTCTACGGATAGGTATCATCAGGAGTGTCGTAGAGGTTTGTAGATCGCTGGCAGCTTAATTAAATCATTTGACAGGGGGAATAATTCAGTTCATTTGACATTATATTTTAGTAAAGGATTTATGTGCAATTATAGTAACAATGAGATGATATGTGACATTTACATAAGTGTAACAATCAGATGATGGAATATATTGATATCATCATTGATTGTGTACTATACCCGAAATATGTAGAAATATATACAATCCATTTTATATTTAACAGAGGGTTTTAAGGCAGGCTTTACACTAACGTAATGGCAAATTGAATTTCCCGCCAGTAATCGTGTGTTACCGTCATTTGACGCTGACTAATTTGCTAGCCACCGTAGGATGTCGTAGGTAACCGCCTGCTATCGTTGCTTTACGTCCATGAATCACATTAGCCACCCCGTTGTGAATTCAGAGTGTGAGCCATACTTTATATACGAACTTCCCTGTTATTTCAATTTTCAGTCCTTAAAATGTATTCCAATTTCAGTTCTATTCCACGCTATGTAAGGGAAAAGCGAAAATGATACATTTTGATTGTCAACATTACATATCATTTTATTGCCGATATGTGTGTCAACATACGTTCAACTTGATGACTTCAAATTACATAAGCTTGTATGCCATTGTCTGCTATTAGCAGATACACATAGCAGCCAACACGAGTCTCTGTCTCTAATAAAATTGCCTCTATATTGAAAGATGACTAGAGTATCTGTCAAATTAATTAAACCAACTAGTCGGAGAATGTATAAGAGATCAGTCACACTTCACCGTATAGGACTCAGCCAGACATCACCGTACAGATCACAAATGTACGAACAACCAACAACGTACACTGTTTCGGTCATCGATATATATACATGTATATCAATTACCAAACAGTGTACGTTTTTCGTTCGTTTAACTTTTAGGTGTGCTGTATATGGTTATGTGTGACTGAGCCCATAGAGCCCCAAAAGTACAATAATGTACCGTGTTCCGGTCATCCACATGCATGTTTATCGATTACCAAAACTGCACGTTATTCGTTCGTTCGGGCTCTAAACGGTGATTTGTGACTGAATCCTAAGGAGGAAATCTAGACGCCGATTGCGGAGTCACTTTACCATTATTGAGTAAGTAACGATCTAGGAGGTTTTATTATCATGATATGGGGAAGAAGTTTGAACTGGAGACAGCGAAGAGCAGGATAAGCAATATATAAATTAAAAAGGGCAGCGTGTGTCTGAAATAGTCACATACGGTAGTGATGTGTTTGTTTATGCCGTAGATTCCCGAGCTATCTTGCCTGTCATATTGCGATGTAATAAGGTAATGTAAATTGTTATGCAGTAAATAAAGACGTGGATATGACGACGGCTTGGGAATAAAATCACCGATTGGCGAGTGGGCGCAATCGTTCACTAATTTCCTCCTGACTTCCTGGCTATCTCTAAGAAGCGGAACTTGACTATTATAGAGACTACGTTTACAATATATTCAATATGGTAGCATTGACAGCCTTTGACGATGAATGCAGAAACCGATCATGAATGATCGTTTCTTAAATGCTAATAAGAAACTATTTTCTTTCCGTAAGCACCCAAGTTGTTATGGGACTTAATTGATGGCATACAAGACGGATGGCTATTAAGAATAGAGTGAAGAAGAAGAAGAAGAAGACGAAGAAGAAGAAGAAGAAGAAGAAGAAGAAGAAGAAGAAGAAGAAGAAGAAGATGAAGATGAAGATGAAGAAGAAGAAGAAGATGAAGATGAAGATGAAGATGAAGATGAAGATGAAGAAGAAAAAGAGAAGAAGAAGAAGAAGAAGAAGAAGAAGAAGAAGAAGAAGAAGAAGAAGATGAAGATGAAGATGAAGAAGAAGAAGAAGATGAAGATGAAGATGAAGATGAAGATGAAGATGAAGAAGAAAAAGAAGAAGAAGAAGAAGAAGAAGAAGAAGAAGAAGAAGAAGAAGAAGAAGAAGAAGGAGGAGGAGGAGGAGGAGGAGGAGGAGGAGGAGGAGAAATGTATGTTATACCGGTGTAAATTTAATCAAGGTCCCCCTGCCTGGAATCAAAGTCCGCCTTCCATAGACGGAATAGACAGTAAGATATGGGGACTGTGCCCGGGACTGTGTAGTTCCTATTACACCGGGATGTGATATACATATATCGAAGTTTAGGTAAGGTAATAAATCGACTGTGCTTTAGAGACAATTGATTATTTTTTAAAACTTTTCATTTTGTTCAAATCTTTAATTGTTAATAATTGCGCTACAATTATGATTAAGAGTGATTTGTAAACTCAATCTTTAGATGAAATAAAGGATTTGCATTCATATGCATCTACTGTGTAGATTATAAACAATTCAAGAATTCAATTTCACTTCCATTCAACGTCATGTAAGCAAAATTAATATAGCGCGATATGAAATATGATGTAAGACAATATGATAATTGAATTAATTTCAAACAATTTCCTCGGTAATTTGTTTATTTTAATTGTAGAGCAGTGCATCGATTGGGATATACTAGCATCAAAGGCTGTCTTTTTCCAACCTGTGTGCTTCAATGAAATGTCTGTTTCTATCTTGCATTAGCTTGAACATAATTTTAGTTTTGTTTAGTTTACTTGTTTCATTGCGAAAACAACATTTAAATCTATCAATCATCAGTACCGGATACACAGAGCCTTTACTTAACACTCTTTATACCAAAATGACATGTTAACTTACATGATAAGAGATGTATAGAACATGTGTAGGATAGGACAGGTAATTTGGAAGAAAATGAACCTTTTTTCTGTTTACAGTGCATATGATCCTAGTTTGCTTTTTATAGATAGTATATTCCGATATGTAGAAACAAAAACTTGAATCAACCCAATGATTTCCACACATTTCAGGTTCTGCAGCCTCAGCTCGCTGAACCTTGATCAGTCCATATATGCACCATCGCTGGCCGGATCAGCTCCCCGAGTCTCCACGTGACAATTAGCAATTCCTTATCAAAGGGATTTCCAAGCTCACTCAATTTTTTGGCACCAGTGGGATTCGAATTCGGTACCTTCCGTGCCGCAAGCGAGCGCCTCACCATTTAAGCTAACTTGACTTTAGCATAAAAAACCAGTATGCTTGTCTTTGACAAGCAAATACTCTCAATGTAACGGATTTTCACCTTTTAAGAAAACAAATCTGAAACGGGGTGGCCCCGTCTTTCCAAAACAAGCCACAGTAGAGATGTTTACAGACGTGTACCAGGGCACAATCATTTGCCAATCTTGTGCAATTTTATCTTCTTTATCTAGCTCTTTTAACTTCATTGGGAAAATGTTATAAGGGTACCTACAATAATACCATACGAGAGGCCACCATTTGCCTACGAGGTTGATATTCTAGAGAATCTGTAGAAGATTGCCGTTTTATACCATGGTTAAATTTACAGGTATATCATAATATCATTTCATGGGATATTTTCTACCCAATAGTTAATATTCAATTGAAGACGACTGAGTTAGATCCCCGGGGTATTTGAATTAAATAGGGCATTTTGAATTTAATACGACCGACTATATTCAACCGACGTTACTGTTGTTATGATTGCGCAACACTATGTCGATATCCCGTTCAATTACATTAATATCAAAGTTATGAATGTTATCAGAAATATTACTCAGTTATAATCACATTATCTTAATGACTATTGTGGATGTTGAAGCACACACACAAACACTCCGTGAATACCTATTTAGTATTTTCAAAAAGCAATCGCTCACAAATTGAAAGATGACATTAAAATGGCAGTCATTTCCAATCCGATTTTCCAAATTGCATTACAAGAAATCTAGTTAAGAAGCATCCGCAATATATTATATCCTCGTCAAGTCCTCCTAAACTAGCCCTTAGAGAGCGTAGCACACTTTAATTTGCTCGGTAGCAATGCCGGCAAGAAAAACAATAAACTCCCGCGCTCTTCTAGTTTCTCCCGACTGATCGTCGTTTATTAGTTTTTGAGCGAGCAAAAAAGTATGAGATGTATTTCTCGCTTTTTCTCGTGAGGTTACCTTAAACCAATTTATGAATGTTCAATCGATGACGTCACTGATTTCATATTACTTTTCATGGGAATACAAATGTCAGTAAAAGTGGATTTTAATGTAGGAATGTTTTGGGATTTGAAATAGCGTTCCTAATATTGTCAATAACATCGAAATGTCTATTTGAACAACATATTCGGAAGATAAATGTTTTATATCTATGTACATTGAAATCTATTTCCATGCAGAAAGATTAATTTTATGACTTTCCGTATTGCTTATTTCCCAAGCGCCGATAATATAATTCATATATATTCAACAGTGTATTGTACGTCTTTCAAAAGTTTATATACTACGTACAGTATCTATACTAAGAAACACCAGATATTATATTCAAAAGGTTTCAATTTAAACAATTTCCTTCACTACTTTCCAGTCTGTTAACGTTTTCATCTTAACTAAAATAATAGAATGATGAGCGTTGCTGTGCTCGATTTTATTATGTTATTTCTACGGGTTGAGTGTTTATATACCCCGAGATCTTTATTCCAATCAAAACTTTTACTATATGGTTACACAATTTATGCGATTCAGAGTATTTGGGCTGGATGAGATAATTTTGTATGGAAAATAAAAAAAGGATTCTGTTGTTTAAGTCATAACGTTAAGAAAGAAATTAAAAATTTTTAGAGTGATATATCAAGAATAACCCAAAAGAGCATCTATCTACCGAGTGAGTCAAAAAAACTGCAATAGTTAAATAAAAGCCATATTTTAAGAACAAGGGATACCATGAACATGAAATGTATATATCTAAATAGATCACAGATGTACCTTTAAAATGGTGAAAGAACTCATGGGAAAAATTGATAAAGGCGTAAAGATACACTTATTTGAATAGGAAGGCATAAAAACAGGTCTGTCCAACTGTCGTGCATATGTTTTATTCAATACGTAGGACACAATTATGAAATACTCTTTTCTCTTTGGTTTGGGTACGTTGAAAAGGACCGTTTGAGCTTGGTGGCACTGAATATTCAATATTCGGTTGAACATGGACTGGGACACATGTGGCAGAGGATTTCTTTACTAGCTCACTTCGGGATCCCTTGCTTGACGAACGCGGTCGACGTTTCTCCTGCTTCTTGCTGTTCGCGGTCTTCAAGATTTCTCTTTATTTAGTTTATGGACTGTTCTTGTTCTTTTGAATTTCGCCTGAATTCATAGATGGTGGATGCACATGGTACACCCGCTTGGGAGAATGCACCCCGGAATCTCCGTTTCACTTCTGCATGAGATTTGGTTGTGAAATAAACCTCAGCAATAAGGGCATGTTGCTCGTTTGTGAACTGATCTTGAGGCATTTTAAACAGTGACTGATTGATAAGCTCTCCCTTCTAAGACAGTACCCCCAAACGTGTCATTTTGCACTTGGAAAGACCGCATAAATTATCTTTTATATGTAAATTAATAGATAAAGAGGAGATTTTCACTGGAACAAGGTAATCGGTTGGTGTTATTATTCAAGAGGTGCATGCACGTCAATATTGGTACTTACTCGTTATGAACTGTCGTTTGACGAGGTATGCTGATTTGGACAGAACTGTTTTCATACCATAATATTCAAATAAGGATATCTTCGCAATGCCTTTATCAATTTGCACCATTCTTTCACCTTTTGAAAGCTTTATTCATGATCTATTTAGAAATTAATATTATTTGCTTCCATCTAATTATTGCAGTTTTTTTGACACGCGTGGTATTTATTAAAGTTATGGGTTCCATTGGGGTCCAAGATCTTTCTTTTTAATCAAGTTTTATAACATTTGAAAAACAATTACCCATAGATATTTCCATACTTAGTTTTTCATCATTTTTGTGTCATATTTTGTTAACGGTGGCATCTTTAGGGAAAGTCACAATTTTTGCCATACATGAGAGGTAGAGTCTCTTGTATCATATATTAGCCTTGACTATTAATGTTCTTCACAGGGACGTAGTTTTCTTCAAAAAATTGACGCCTTTTTCCTAATCTCATAAAAACGCAGGTCTCACCACCTGATCTTCTTTATATCTTGCCAGATTGCAACTTGTAGGACAAAAATTCTTAAAAAATTATAATGAATAATTTCTTGAATTCTAATGCAACAGTAAAATAAAATATCAGTTCGGCGGAACTCACAATTCGGTACGTATCCGAATTTAGATACTCCGTATCAAAATTCTGATACCCGCTGAAATCAGCTGAAACAGGATATCAGCTGAAATTAATATTCAGCTTTGGCATGCATCATACCGGTTTGTATAAAAGTAAACTTAACATTATCATCATTTGTTTTGGCCAAATTATTTTGCCTTCTGTGATAAGGAGCTATCAGGGCATGTTTCGAAGCTGTTCCGCTGGAATTGCACAGATGGAAATGACATTTTTCCACAGATACATTTATCATATGCAAGAAAGATGTTCTACATGTACTTGCCAGCTTGCGCTATCGATTTGTTTCCTGTGCCACGACAGGCGTATCAGAATTCGGGTACCCCTCCATATCCTAATTCTGATACGGGTATCACAATTTGGATACAAAATGTACGTGGGTATCCAAATTCAGATATACGTATCCGAATTGTGAGTTCCGCCGAACTGATATTGAATGGAAACAGTAATTTCTACGAAAGCAACGTGATTTTGCTTTTACTAGTGTAAAAAAAAAAAAAAAATAGAATTGTTATTGATTGCAAACTCTTTTAAAGTGTACATTATCTGCACTTATTGACAGTGATGGTTAAACGAAATATTTTTAAAAAGCTTGCAAAATCCATTGCTATGCATTTACAAAACATTCGAAAACTGTCTCTAGCTTAAACTTCTACCCCATATCATGATAATAATGAAACCACCTAAAATCTCAGGGATCTACGGCATGGACAGACACATTACTACCGTACGTGACTATTTCAGATATACGCTGCCCTTTTTCATCTTTTTATTGCTTATCCTGCTCTTCACTGTCTCCGGTTTAAAATGTTCCCCGTATCATAATAATGAAACCGCCTAAATCGTTACTTACTCAATAAACTGTAAAGTGACTCCGCAATCAGCGTCTAGATTTTCTCCTCTATACATACTCAGACTGGTTGGTTTAATTAATGTGATGGGTACTCTAGTCATCTATCATTACTGAGGCAATTTTATTAGAGACAGAGACTCGTGGTGACTGATATGTGTATCTAATAGCAGACAATGGCATACAGGCACATGTAATTTGAAGTCATCAAGTTGAAAGTGTGTTGGTTTTCTACACACAGGCATCATCAGGAGTGTATGAGAGGTTTATGGATCACTACCAGCCTAATTAAATCATTTGACAGGAGGAAGAATTCAGTTTACTAGTATTTGACATGATATTTATTTCAAATAATGTTAAGTTAACTTCGTCAGTATAGGACTACGTTTAATAGCATGGTAAATCACCCCGGGTAAATCACACTCTTTTCTAGGAGGAAAGGGCATGAAAGGGGGAGGAGGAGGAGGAAGAGGAGGACGGGGAGGGAAGAGAGACGAAGAGACGAAGCCTGAGGAGGAGGAAGAGGAGGAGGAGGAGGAGGAGGAAGCTGTTCAGATGATAGATATTTACAGTCGAACAACATTAAAAGCTATTGAACGAGATTGGGCGGTTACTAAGTATCTTTTATCTGGATTTAAAAGGGCAAAATGTCCAAATTTTATTTGTGGATAATTTACACTTAATAAAAAATAACAGTTAATTACTAAATATTGGGAAAATGTTAACCGAAAACGTATGTATTAATGCTATTTATCAAGAAAGAGACAAAGATTTGTTTGGAAAACTTCCCCCGGGAAAATTCCTTTCAAATAGATTGCATATAAATAAAAAAAAAATCAAAAATCAATCAAAAATAAATTCGAGTTTGCATCAAATATTTTGATTTATAGTGTTTGAATTTGACAATGAAACTGCATGCTGTCATTATTACCGCTAATACTTCAAATGATGCAAAAATCTCAAAA
>JXSR01S003803.1:124513-134708 GCA_000969725.1 Ophiothrix spiculata
CACTCCTTATTTTGGTAGCCATTTTGTTTTTTCTTGGATTTCTCAAAATGCTCAATGATGCGGATTTTGCATCATTCAGTTCTGGAATCTGTGGGTCTCAAAGACTAAGAATCAGTCAAAAACAATTGTGCAGACTCCATTTTGCAGTCAAGCCCAAAGTCAAGGTTTTTCCCACAGACTATTTATTGAAGCTGATTTCCATTGGGGTCCAAGACCTTTCTTTTTAAGCAAGCTTTATAACATTTGAAAAACAATTACCCATACATTTTTTCATACTTAGTTTTTTATCATTTTTGTGTCATATTTTGTTAACGGCGACATAAGGAGTAGAGTCTCTTGTATCATATATTAGTCTTGACTATTGATGTTGTTCACAGGAACGTAGTTTTCTTCAAAAAATTGACGCCTTTTTCCTAATCTGATAA
Source organism: Ophiothrix spiculata (assembly GCA_000969725.1). NCBI lineage: Eukaryota > Metazoa > Echinodermata > Ophiuroidea > Amphilepidida > Ophiotrichidae > Ophiothrix > Ophiothrix spiculata. The sequence continues at coordinate 124,939 of JXSR01S003803.1, forward strand.
AAACGCAGTTCTCACCACCTGATCTTCTTTATATCTTGCCAGATTGCAACTTGTAGGACAATAATTCTTCAAGAACTACAATAAACAATTTCTAATGCAACAGTAACATAAAATATTCAATGGAAGCAGTAATTTCTACGAAAGCAAAGTGCTTTTGCTTTTGCTAGTGTAAACACAAAAGAATTGTTATTGATTGCAAACTCTCAAGTGGAGATTATCTACACAATCTACACATAGGGTTAAACTATAGTTTTTATGAGCTTCCAATTTGGGTGCAACAAGTCTTTGTTAACTTATAATTTGATATAGTTCTAATGTATTTTCTATTATTAACGGAGGCTTGGTGATGAAAAATCAATACTACCACATTCAGGAATATTTGGTGAAAATGTTTGGTGATTTACAACACCAATTATCCGTTATTGATTAGTAGATGCATTGAAATTATATTACTAGATTGTAAGATAACAAATACTTGTTACACAAAATATTTGGTAGCTCAAAAAGGACTATAATTTGGGCCATATTTTTAAAGGGCTTGTAAAATTTATTGCTATACATTTACAAATCTAGGCTACTATCTCTGGCTTAAACTTCTACCTCATGAATCATGATAATAATGAAACCACCTATAATCGTTACTTACTCAGCAAAGTGGTAAAGTGACTCCGTAATCAGCATCTAGATTTTCTCCTTATACGTACTCAGACTAGTTGGTTTAATTAATTTGATGGACACTAAAGTCATCTATCATTACAGAGGCAATTTCATTAGCGACAGGGACTCGTTGTGACTGATATGTGTATCTAAAAGCAGAAAATGGCATACAGGCACATGTAATTTGAAGTCATCAAGTTGAAAGTGTGTTGGTTTTCTACGTAAAGGTATATCGGGCGTTGAAGAGGTTTTTGCAGCTTAATTAAATCATTTGACAGGTAGATGAATTACGTTGTTTGACAATTAATATTGTAAACAAGATTTTATGTAGTTAAAATGAGATGAGTTGTTCACTTTACATGCAGCAATGTAGATGACGGAACAATATAAAATATGATAAGGTCTAGAGGATTTACCTGCTAACACAAGATAGACAAATACCCGAACTATGTGTTGCGTAAATACTATGACTCTGTGGCTTATCGTATTTAAAAAATGAAGAAAATAAAGAAACATGTTGTCTAAAGGGCCAACTTACCCCGTAAAGAGTTATACTTACTGTGACACATTTCATACATTATGTTTATTTTAAATGAAGCATGAGAATGTGCTGCCTACAAAAATGTCCATGATATGTTGGAAATGTACCATACCTCGTAATCAATGATAATAACCAGCGAATTAATATCTTGACACTAGTACAAAAAAACTTACTAAGGTAACTCAAAAACTCGTTTTACTGATAACTCACACAAACAGCTGAGTTCGGTCTTGTAAATTTTGTGGTAAATTTGATGCTTTATGCATAACCAAAAATCACGAGTGACATATTTCTCCCGAGGTCACGTGAGCAGTAACACACGGTGGGCCAACCCGCCCCGAGGGTCAACTTGCCCCACCCTCCCCTACTTGTCAATATACTACGTGGTTTTTTCCCATGATTATTTTGCTATATGTGGGGCATGCATGGGTGTGTGTGTATGGGACTGTGAGGGTGGGTGGCTGAATATGTTTACAGTTTACGGAACAGTCTTGAAGCGTCCGTAAATTTACAGAAACTATTTCTAACAGTGTTTCTAATTTGTGACATGAAATACACATGCTACATTTTTGTATTAGGCGCGTTTGGACAAGTATACTATTTTACAATTCAAAGCTCGGTGAATATTATGATTATCAAATGCAAACTTATAATTGGTTAAAGGGTTGATGCAATTAAGAAAAGCCAATATTGAGAATGATAATTTTGCTACTGGCTACAAAAACCCTTATCCTTTACTACTGATACTATAAATAATCATGAATAATTTCTTTTAATCTCACTTCTAACGGTAACCGTTAAGAGATAAAGCACTTATAGGATAGAAATAATGGTGCAATTTGGTAATGATACCATACCAGATTGCCTCCTGATGACTACATCGAGATAAGAATCTTTCTTCGCAAAGTTCTACGCCCTTTAATCCAAAGTACTTTAGGAGCTAATGATTCAATTCCGTCAGAGTCAAGTTTGACATATTTAAATGAAACGATGTTAGTACCTGCTTTGCGAGTGATAAAATCTGGCTAATCACTATGTTACGGCTACGTGGACAGATTAATCAATTTGTTTAATTAACACCAAGCGGTTTGACGACCGGTGTCTTTGATTCGGGTTGATGGCTAATCCAATCAGTAAGAAGAGACGAACTGCGGGAGAATGTGATGCAGTGGAGGGGTACCCAAAGTGAGTTTCTTAGGATACAGGGCAGCTTTGCAAAACAGAGATGGATGACGGAGAATCGAACTAGCACATCTTAACTATAATTTTCAAATTTTAAATCTTTTACCTCTAGAATCTGGATCCATCGAACTTGCATACTGATTTGTACTCTTATAGTGATTAACGTATAGCGACTTAAACATGAAATGAATAAAGGTGTCAGTTCACCTGCATAAATTTCTTATCAGCATGTTCATAATTGAACGGACTTCATTTCAAATTATAGGAAAAAATCGGAAAAGCTTCCACAGCGGTGTAGTAGAGGGTGTCCGTGAGGGTGTGTGGGGTGGATGGGGATGGGTGGGGATGGGTGTGCGTGTGGGGGTTGTGTCTGTTTGTTGGAAGTGGGCAATAAAGAGTAAACTCATCAAATCAAACGGCGGGATAGGAGTTATAAATGTAAGCTTAGAGAAGTACGTGTCATTGTGTCATTTTTATTGAACACTCATCGTCATAAATTGTTTAAGCTGGTAAAAATATATGTCACTTGAAAACATCTCTGTTTTGTTTGTTTTATACTTAAAATTGACAGTTTGCTCAAGCAAGGGATTGGCTTATCTAGTAATAAATAATGAATTTTAAGTTATCTAAATAAATTAATACGGTACATGAAAATGATAAATAAAAACACCTTTTCAGATTAAATAAACAACTTCATCGCAATGCAATCCAAAGTTTTGAAATGTTATAAAGGGCATTTCCACCTCTCATATCTGAAAACCGGGTTTATTCGCTCACGGCCAATCGCGACTGGCGGAGATATCGCCCGTGACTATCTTGTGATGTCTACCGACATTACCCAACGAGCTATTAATGGCCCATCATCAGAGGTGTCGATACGCAGACCCGATTGGGTCTAATTTAATTTTCCGGCTTTTTCCTCACTCTTCTGCCAAGTCAATTTAGGATTATTCGTCCTACTCATCCCCGATTTTGGAATTCTAAACTCTATATTTATCTGCTCTCGCCTGAGGCATGTAAGGGAAAAACTACTTTACACTCGCTTAATGTATTATCAAGAGGGAAAGTATATACATAATATGATTTGATGGAGATAGGGATTGCTGAGTCAAAATCTTAAATTTGATTTGAAGGAATATTTTATTTTTTGTACATAAGGTTATCTGCAGGGTAAGTGTTATTTAACCATACCTTACTATGATAACAAATTTGAGGCTACAGTTCTTTTTCGCGAACGAAACGACGGAACGTCATGTTTACTGCAAGTTTTTGTGTACTTCCACGTGTCAGAGGATCACAATTTCTGTCGCACATATGAAATACAGTCTCTAGTTTATACATGAACCTTTATTAGTGATTTTACGTCCATGATAAAGGTCAAAATGGCGTCAACGGACTACTTCGACAAAGTTGACGCCTTTTTCGTCAAAACTTCACAATTTCATGATGTTCGGACAATGCGATTGTCAAGTTCAAATTTTGACAGATTGTTGGCTTGATACTTGTTATTGAATTACAAATAATATTGTATAAATATGTGGTGCTGATTTTGAATGATAATGAAATAAACTCGCGCTTTTTTGCTTGAAAACATGGACGCGAAATACGTTGTTTGTTTTTATTATCTATTCTTTTTGTCTAAAATTACCATTCGTTTAATTTCCTTGCAAATTGAGTATTCATTGGAGGCAAAAATTGCAATTTTTATGTAAACAAAAGAAAAATACGTCATTCTAATGTTTATGTTTTAGATGTCAGTTCACAATCTCAAGCTCAGGTGCTATTCCCTCGCTTCGTTATGTATGGCTAACCTGCGCCATAAGCCATGGTCCAAGACCCCACAAATGCTGTGGAAACTTTCGCTCTTTTCATGATTGAAAATAGTCAGGATTCACATTTTCCTGAGCAGATGGATAATAATTACACTCTTAAAAAGAAAGGATCAAATTGATCCGATAAAGTATCAAATATGAGCTTACCCTTTTCCGGATCAATTTTGATCCAAATTCTCCTCAAATTTGATCCTTTTCGGATAAAAAGAGAGTGTGTTTGATCCGAAAAGGATCAAATTTAAGGAAAATTTGGATCAAAATTGATCCGGAAAAGGGTAAGCTCATATTTGATACTTTATCGGATCAATTTGATCCTTTCTTTGTAAGAGTGTACCCTTATGCCGATCTTATAGTTTGGCTGAATTGGCTGATAAAGTCAAATGTATCAAAAATAACAAGAGATAAACAAAGACATGATTTGAATTAACAAATAAATCATTTGTATATACGACATAATGGGATCTAGACAGAATATGCGCCCTATATTTACTTGTATAACATGAGCGTTTAAAGCTAAATCAACCTAGAGTTTGCGCAAACGAACCACCAGAAGCCACAAACGATTCCCATACAAAAGAGAACTGTCACATTTACATAAACCCCTAAATTGATCTGAATCCACCCGCAGAAAAATTCAAATGATCAAGTTAAATATTATTCAAGCTCAAATTTTACCGGCAAACACTCAGCTAACAATTCGATTAACTCTGTGTATTTTTCAACTTCATTCGAACCAAATTTCACTACATCCAGGCGGTAATTTGTATAATTTGTTTAATTTTCTTCCTTTTATCACCCATCAGCACCGTATATAATTTGGAACAACCTTTTTAACCTTTTAAGGCGGTACAGGTTTCATTAAACCGTCTATAAAATAGCAAACTGGTGTTGTACACACTAATTGCTCTTAATTAGAAGCAATGATGCTTTAAAATAAACCGAACATCTGATATTTACAAAACCGAACACATTAGTATAGTTGAAAATGGTATATATTTCAGGTAAATTTTTGCTGAATAATCATTAAATTATCTCGCAAACGGTACGAATTAACTTGTATATTTTGATTTTCCCGCCAAGCAATAAAAAGTGTCCTTGAAAATGAACCGACTACTAGCACTATGCATGGTGTTCCTCATGACCATCTTCTGTATTGCTAGACATTTGGTTGAATTGAAATGATAATAATAATAATAATATTATCCGGCATATATATGTGCGCTATTCACTGAAGTACCATAGCGCTTGACATTATTACGCTGTTATTAGGAAATCGTCACAATCTTTTCACCTCAACTAGATCGCAATCCTAATAAATATTGCATTTCGGCCGGCCATCAACTCGGCTTTTGCATCCATTAAAACTAACTTAACGAAACGGGTAACTAACACCAACTGCATACGTTCTGATTGTAAGAACCAACAAATTTCATGTGCGTGTAAGTGTTCGTTAATTTGTCAATGATCAGCGAGATTTTTACAGACTTGCATTACCCACTCCAATTTCAATTTTATAATTATTTTCTTAATTCTATAGCACATTTACATACCAAGTTTATAATGAATGCGTGTATCGTTGTATTTTTGAATTTACATAATACTTTACACAATACTATAAGTGCCTCGAATTTTCGAAGTGTATTTTGATTTTATAATTTGAAAATAAAATGAACCATATTCAGCCTAACATTAAAGATATCATGTACTCAGAGCATTACCAATTTGTATAAAATAACAACACCTAAATGTCATGACTAGGGAGAAAGCCAAGCACTAAATCAAGTCTTCGGTTTCACTTCTTCTCCCAAGAGTGCTCAATCGGCTCTGATTAAATGACCGTCAAAATTGACATCTCCTTTCGCGCTTCATAAGCTGTTCAAGCGCATAAATGTTGACAAGCTTACACGGATAAGATACTTATGTCGATATGTTCCACTTATTCCGGCTCATATGGTTGATAAGTCACGAAATTTGATCAAATCAATCCGTGTACACATAAAAGTAGAATTTCTGAGGTTTGGTATCATATAAAAGATGTAAAGACATTCTGATTTTTTCCGGATCGACACTGTATGGAGAAAATTACATTTGATTGATTTGTATTGAAGTTCAGATGTTTAAGTGGAGATGTCAAAATTTGGCAGCTTCATTTAACGTACTAAGTGTAGTTTGATGTTAGAATTTAGGAATAAATTGAAAGGAAATGTCATTAATTTGAAAGCTACGTGAACTAGAAAAACTGGGGAGAAACGAAAAGATGGTAACATGTGTCAGCATTTCAATCTTAAATGAATTTTATAGTCAAGGTTTTGTGTTCATAACTGATAATCATAATAATCTGATGATTTCAGTTACATTTCTAAAAAGTAATCAGATAGATTTGATATATTTTTAAAAACACATAATGAATGCACGACTGTTCAGAAAAATGCGAATCCGAATCGATAGGATAGGGTTAAACATCACTTACACTGCAAATAACCTTTATGTGCAAAAATATTTTTAAAATCAAATTTAAGATTTTGACTCTTTTAAATATATTTATTCGTATATACTATTTCCTCTTGATAATACATTAAACGACAGTAAAGTAGTTTTCCCCTACATGCCTCAGGCGAGAGCAGATAAATAGAGAATTTAGAATTCCAAAATCGGGGATGAGTAGGACGAATAATCCTAAATTGACTAGGCAGAAGAGTGAGGAAAAAGCCGGCAAATTAAATTAGACCCAATCGGGTCTGCGTATCGACACCTCTGATGATGGGCCATTAATGGCTCGTTTGGTAATGTCGGTAGACATCACAAGATAGTCACGGGCGATATCGATATCTCCGCCAGTCGCGATTGGCCGTGAGCGAACAAACCGGTTTAAGAGACAAGAGAGGTGGGAATGCCCTTTATGACACCACAAACCTGGAGATGTTAACCCTTTTGTTGTTATTATGAACTATGTACTTCATGTGCAATATTATGTATTATTTAGATACCGTGAAATTATTAATTTGATATTGGATATTAGTCCTCCCACCCGAGCAAACTGACTGCCAATTTTAAGCATAAACTAAACAAAGTTAAGCATGGAATAAAGTACGCCATTTTATGCCAGGCCAAAGGATTACGAATGACGATGAGTGCTCAATAAAAAGCATCATGTATCACTCTTAAAGTTATGGAGTAAAAAAGGGAACCACTTAACAAAATTGAGCATAAGTTTACTCAACTTGAGTAAACTTTGACTCAATTTGTTACTCAACATGTAGGGTGGTTCCCTTTTTTACTCCAAAAGAGTAAAAAAAGTTAAGAGTGATATATATGCTGCCCCTCACAGTTAGAAATAGTTTCCGTAAATTTACAGATGCTTCACCCCACCTACACGTAACACATCCCCTTTTTAAATTTCACAAAAAGCTTTTGAATTGACAGATGAGCTGCAAAGAAAATAATTCCTATTAGCTTTCAAGATAATGTATACAATTGGTCTTGGCAAAGGAGAAACTACTCTAATAATTGTCATCTAAGACCTCAATAACAAGCTTTTCTGTACCATAATAAACCCAATTTGGGTACCCCTCCACTGCATCACATTCTCCCGCGGTTCGTCTCTTCTCACTGATTGGATTAGCCATCAACCTGAATCAAAGACACCGGTCGTCAAACCGTTTGGTGTTAATTAAACAAATTGATTAATCTATCCACGTAGCCGTAACACGGTGATTAGCCAGACTTTATCGCTCGCAAAGCAGGTACTAACATCGTTTCATATAAATATGTCAAACTTGACTCTGACGGATTTGAATCATTAGCTCCTAAAGTACTTTGGATTAAAGGGTGTAGAACTTTGCGAAGAAAGATTCTTATCTTGATGTAGTCATCAGGAGCCAATCTGGTATGGTATAATTACCAAATTGCACCATATATAAGCGTTTTATCTCTTACCGGTTACCGTTAGAAGTGAGATTAAAAGAAATTATTCAAGATTATAGTATCAGTAGTAAGGGATGAGGGTTTTTGAAGCCAGTAGCACATTATTATTCTCAATATTGGATTTTCTTAATTGCATGAACCCTTTAACCAATTATAAATTCATCTTTGGAATTCACTGAGCTTTGAATTGCATCATATTTTCTAGAACAGTACTTGTTCAAACGCGCCTCTTTAGTCATACAATAATTAACTAGCATAAACATAATATTATTCAGATATTTGTCACAAATTAACTAGAGCGGTTGTCGTTTACAGTAAAAATCATCTACAGACCGTTGATACTGTCAAATCTTTCATAGTATAATAGTAACTGAGGACCCGAGTATCATATTTATTATTTTTTTGTTTTTTTGCCCATGTTTAAAGACCTATATCTTGAAGGCAAAAGAACCGCAAACATGCGATACGAAAACGAACGTAACCATGGTAACTCAAAAACGAAATATGGCGGGCTCTTGATTTTTTGCATGAATATTACGTACAAGTAGGGTTTGAATTTTCAAGTTTACAAATTTGAATAAGACGCAAAATTACCTGATTGGTCGACTCTTGGTTACCATAACAATCGTATAAAAATCCGGATTCATTGTTTTCACCGTACTGTACACCCAAGTTTGGTGTACATACAACATTCCGGTCTTTAGTTACGTTCGTTCTCGTGTTTAGCAAATCAGAGGCCTTATGTCGTTACCATGGTAACCAGTTATAATACATATTTTCTGAAAGGGCTCAACTCAAGCTACAAGTTGATATACAACACGACTAGTTAAGTCATTGGCAACATTGTGAAAATCGGGTTACAAGGTTGGTCAAAAGTAAGGTAGACACCCCTAAACACATACTTACTGAACGCTATGTTGGACAATAAAGTACGTATGGTCGTGTTTTTAAGGTGGGCCCATTTGCGTTACATCTCACCCACCTCATCCATACTAAGATCATCCTGGAAACGGTTGATTTCAGTTGATAAGTGACCTGTTTAATATATACCACAACCTCACTCGTCTCCACCCCTGGTTAATTGTCTTTAACAAGTCATTGGACTTAATTATGATTGTCATTATATTTTGGTTTTGTTCTTCATTTCTTGAAAAACTAATAAATTATCTTTAAAACCATACCAAAATTATGATATTTCATGGGATTATGACAAAAGGTGATGCAAAAAATCATTCTTAATGTATCAAATCGACCTTTTTGGGTGCCCACTTTGAAAAACATGACCATATATTTGGAGAGTGTAAAAAATGCAGATATTAAACTTGCATGTAAATGAATTAGCTGAATGTATACCAAATTAATAAAAAATTGTTCCCCAAGAAACTCATTAAACATAAATATTTTATTTTACAATATGAAATATCAAACAAACGTAATTCATCCACCTGTCAAATGTTTTAATTAAGCTGGAAGTGATCCATAAACCTCTTCAACACTCCCGATATACCTGAGTGTAGAAAACCAACACACTTTCAACTAGATGACTTCAAATTACATGTGCCTGTATGCCATTGTCTGCTATTAGATACACATATCAGTCACCACGAGTCTCTGTCTCTAATAGAATTGCCTCA
>JXSR01S003804.1:24074-44160 GCA_000969725.1 Ophiothrix spiculata
TGTATAAAGAGATACAGTGAGTTGTTGAATATGCGATTATGTAGTGTTACCGTGTCATGTGTCAATACATATCTTTAATTTAATATATATCATTATTTTAATATATAAACCGAAAATTTAACGTCGGTACCGAAAGACGATCTCGGCGGTGTACCAACATTATTCTATTCATAGGCAAAAAATGGCCGACTCAAGGAAGGTAGCAGAATTTCTGGAATGGACGTTTATTAAGTGACCACTCACTGCAAATGTAACAAAATGTTTAATTAAGCCCAATGGCCTCAAAAAGAGAGAAGCAAGAACATTCTGTTCTACCTTTATCAAAATCCTATCAAAAGGGCATACCGTATACATCATCCTGAAATATCACTGTTTCGTTTGTTGCAATTTTGTTATAAAATATACAAACCTACAATGCTCAACACGCTATAGGCCATAAATGCGGCACTAGAATGGATTCATATTTAAAACACTGATTATGACTAGTCTCGAGTTTACGAATTCATGTGAGCACCTAATATGACTTGAAGAAAACGAAGAGAGAAAAAAAAACGTTTGACAAGAGCTCAACTGGGACAAGGCAAAGACGACAGCACAATCACAATCGGCTAGTTTACTTTCCATACATTGCTTGTAAAGGTGCGCAAATTACCACCGCGGGGTTTGTGACTTTAGTGCGATTTTTCAATGAAACGTGTCAGTGCGTTCAATCTAGATATTTTGCTGTGACATAAGGTGACATGTAATGATAAGAAATCTGATACGGGCTTCTACAAGTGTCGGAAAATACCTGTGCTGATTCACTCGATATGCATGCGATGGACAGTCGTGTTGTTTTGAGCAGGGAATCTCTCCAAGGGTAGTATTATAACATGCTCCTAGTGTAGCATAATCCAAATAACAAATGGCGGGGAATTCAGTTGAGATCTATACAAAAGCGTGCACTCGAGGTGGATAATATATTTATTTCAAAGACATATACACTTACCACTTTCATAAAGTATTGACCTAATTCCTCTAGCAAACTAAGATGTCACTCTGTTTTTTTGAATATTTGATAGGCCCAATCATTATTGGATGTAAATCGTCAAATTGTGTCATTATCATGTGTAGGATCCGATATTATCATGTATCGGGGGCTCTAAGCATGATGTTGACATAAATAGCGACTTCATATCATAAATACATATTTTCCGAAAAAGCTCTGTGAACTTATAAATTATATGGTGAAACTTGACATTGCCAAGTATGACTATGTCTTACATTTTCTTCATATTGCGAACGACAAGTTTTTTTTTTCCTGTATTATTCCGAAAACATGTCGTGTCACGTATATAATACTTAGGCCATATATAGACAGAGGACCCTGTCGAGTTGTATAATATATTTTGTGTGCGAGTTCAGATACTTTGACGGAATTGTGGGAGAGCTCCTTCGCATTAGTCACATTTCGACAGAGTTGTCGGACGAGTAAATTAGTTCGGCCTGGCATCAGTAGATGCCCTTTCAAAATTTCAGATATCTCTCCCAACCTGCCGAGCGATTACAGATGTTTTGAGCGAGCTCTTGCGAGCTGGTCGTAATTCTGCCGGTACTTGAGAGAATATCGGGCGAGTTGTGATTGAGTAGAATTATTTTATTTTTCAGAAATATTTAAATCCACATTTGAACTTTTGACCGTTTTGGATACAGGGCTTTAAAGAATCAAATCTTTATAACAAAGTAAGTCCAGCTGTATTTGGCTATGACAGTATAAAACTATATGAAAAAAATCCCGTAAACATGGTATACAACTATTGCATAGTCCAAAAAATGATATCTTTATATTATTTCATTGTACAAATATCAGTTGGGATACAGAGAGTGGACGCTAGAAGGGTTTACCTTTTCTCCTGATCATAAGGCTTTGACATGGGGTTTCTTTTATATGAATAGCCTAAGTCAATCGTTCAGGTTGCGACCGTTACATGAACTCTAAGATTAAAACTGACAGAAAACACACGTGAGATGGGGTCAATTGCAAGTAAATTGCACACTATTGAAGATATTTGACAATAATTGGCATTGAAATCATTAAAACCATTATAACTAGTCTAAAGCCACCGAAATTATTGAGGGTTTGAATTTTCTCGACTGGCCGGTGGGGCACCAGTTTCGTTTGGAATGGGATTTAAAAGTAGCTAGGGCGCTCCATTAGATTTCCAGGGGGGAGCAGGAAGTTTGGTTTTGGGTTGATTTTTTGAAGTTGAAGATCTTTTTTGAGGGTTTGAATTTTCTCGAGTGGCCGGTGGGGCACCAGTTGTCGTTTGGAATGGGATTCCAAAGCAGCTAATGTAAGATTTGTTCCAATATGGCTTCCGATGCTTCTGGAGAGCATCTTAAGAAGTTTATACTTGTATTTAAATTTATTAAGATTTTAAGGTTTTTTTTTAATGTTTGTACATTTTAACCCCCAAAAAGTTAAGTTTTGTCTCAAAAGAGATTTTCACATCTTTAATTCATCGCGTATATGTCACGAAAGGTTCCCTGATTCAAGATGCTTCCACGACGTATTTCTTTAAAATATGTCAAAATTCATTGCAAAAAAAAAATCAAGGGTGGCGCGTAAATTTATGGCGTAGTGCCTTTTATTACATTTAAACGTCAATGTCCTTGCAAATGCATCCTGAATCCATCGCCATGATTTCGTGTAAAATGTTAGACATATATGCCTTAATTATACAATAAGCTTCAACAGTACAAGAATTACAAGTGAACTCAATCAGTTGTAGAAATGAATCTTTAGGAAAACGTCTTGATAGATCTTCAGACACCTGTATTTGGATAACGGGCTGACTCTACAACGTTTAAGGAGAGTCAAATGAGTTGAGTGTTGACATGGTCATGTTGACAACTCGATGTGAATTACACACAACCTTTTGAGTTGAAACCTGTAACAACTTCAAATCGTTTACTTAATTTGTTAAGAGGGTTTTATACACATTACCATTGTGGTTACATATGTACAAATTGAATGAACAAGCTTGTATAAGCGAAAACCGGCAAAGACTTTTTATGACTGGCGTTAAAAGTGACATTTGCATTTTGAACGTGTATACTCTCATTCATCTGGGTTGGTAACAAATAAGTATTAATTAAATCTTGACAACCAGAAAAATATACTCACTGAGCAGAGAATCGACGTTGCGGGTGATACCATCACCCGTTAGCTAGATCAACACAACCTACCTAAAGGTTATGGTATCACTCGCAACGTCGGTTCTCTGCTCAATGAGTATATTATTCTGGTTTGATTCACAGGTGTTGGCCTACATAGACTTCTTGATCATTTGAAAAAAAATTATTAGTAGGCTGAAGCCAACCGAAAATAACCTTGTTTATGAATGACTATAGCACAGGTAATACTTAAAAATTGTGAAAATTGATATAAAAATATGCCTTTTGTCTGAAATTCGAGATATTGTGGAAAATGATGTCAAATCGGTTGAAATCCAATATGGCGCCTATGAAATGCATTGTTTTCTTTAAATGGGGTAAAATAGAATTTACAGAATCGAAGCCAATGAATTTTTCTGACTTAAACGGAGCATAGATATATAACTTACACATCTATATATACTATGGAAATTGAAACAAAAAATTGTTTTTGTGTCAAATAATGCATTTAAGACTAAATTCCAACATGGCCGCTACTGAAAAAATAATCGGGCTGTAACCTTGTGGGTTATCAAGATTTAATTCATACTTATTTTTTACATTTGCATTTTATCAGACCCATTTGGAAGTGTTATGAGGATTTTTAAACGATTACTGACCACTACTACAAGAAAAGAGATTAACAAGCTTTAGTGCGTCAATTTATGATTCAAAAGGATTTGTATATAAATCTACCCAAACACTAATTCATCGCGCTAAATTCTAATGACGTTCTTTGGACAAAAATAAAACCTTTCAAAGGTTTTTGACTTAGTATAAGTCGGAAAAATTAATTTCATTGAAGACTGTTTTCAAGACTTAAAAAAAAAAGTTATATGAAATCATTATTAATAGCATTCGTATAAGACTTACAATATTTTCCATTTTATATTGAGTATGTGTAAATATCATGATGATGTCCATTATGCCGAAACAATGAAACAAACAATAACTTGTATAAGCTTTTACATGATGAAAAACAAAGAATAATTATAGTACAAACAATTAAACGGAACAGGTAGGTAATAGGTAATTATCCAATAGGTAAGTTTTATGGTGCAGAGTGCCAACGATTTCGTCGAGCATGTCGAAGACACTGCTCGTCAAGACCGCTCTACGAAACGTCAAGGTGCTTACTTGGACGTATCGTCTGTTTAATTCTAAAAGGTGGTGTGTTGAAGACACTACTCGACCCTGGCACTCTGCGATACGTCAAGGTACGTGTATCGTATCATCTGCTTAATATTTAAAGATGGTGCGTTGAAGATACTGCTCGACAGGGGTGCTTGACAGTACATCGAGGTGAGTTTGGGGTCCCTAATCAATCATGACGTATCCGTATTTGGTAGACATCTAGAGCGATGTCTTCTGTGAGGTCTTTTGATAGATCCTTACAACTAAGTCCACCGTAAGTTTGAATTTAAGACATTTTGTAACGGAGTCACAGAAGAGATCCGTGACATGTTATAACCCTGGGCAGAGATTTCAAAATGTTGATGTTTGTTTACCACTTACAGCTGCATTGCTACTCATAGCGTTTGGATATCACCTCAGCGTAACTGGGCATTGTGAAGGGGTGAAGTACAGTGAAGGGGACAAACTAGATTATTTGTCTGACACAATGCTTTCAAAACTTCTTGGCGTGTGACCTATTTTTCATTGGCGTTTAGTTACTCTGAACAAGAAATCAAATCTTTAAAATGTGACCTATGGGAGACCTGAGCAGACTGCCTTTTCATATCATTGCCATGGTTACCACAAAATGATTTGGCATTTGTAAAGGCGCTACGTTTGAAGAACGCAAGCCATTTCAGATTTCGTTATAATGGTAAAGATGTCTTTAGTTTAACTTACCTCGACATGTCAAAAAATGTTATGAGATGTTATCAATATTAAAGATATAGGGTTTTGTGATTTGTCAAAAATGTATTTGTCTTTACCTAAAATTTATTTAGGTGAATACTTGTATAAAATTCAGACATATCTAGAACCCTATATTTGTCAATGCGTATCCCTTCAACCGTAAAAATAGGTAAAAACTGTCTCAAATTAACATGTTTGGACAAGTTCAACAATTTTAACCAGTTTTCGGTAAGGTAAAAAGTAACAGCTCCCGAACATTTTAATATTAGTAGATTCAGAACAAAAACTCAAAATTTGGAGGTCATAAAAATCTATTGAGAGAAGCATAATTGCTGAATGTTATCATGTTATACCCACACCATCTTAATATGCTATAAGAACATTGCTGTGTACCAAACCCTCCAATCATTTTTAAACTTGAAATTTACGTACCTGACACAAATGTATGTCCTTATTCAATAACAAAACTAGTAATTCCTTTGACTTTTTGCTATCATAGACATATGATTAATTTATTTTGATAATTACTGATATAATTTATACAAAACAAATATAAAAATCTGGAAGACACTGAATAAATAGCAAGGTACACTGTCACTTTAAGGCAGCAAAGTGAAACATGATATATTATGTGTTTCAATGACGATTGTAAAATGGAAGATATGTGAACACAAGGACACAGGTGATGTAGAAGTATCAAGGAAAATTGCCGAAATATAGAAATTCTAAAGGTTGTATGTATTCTCTAATTGACTGCAAGGTTCTTATAATTGGCCTCGATGCAGGTGTACACCTTAACCAGTTCACATTTTCTATTAAATGTAACCGACCAAATGACTGGTTAGGTGTAATTTAATAATAGAATATGGGATATTCCGTTGCATACAGTCAAAAACTTTTATCCCATTTGTTTTGGTTCTCAAAGATTGGAATGTATGAAGACAGTGTTATAATAAAATAAAATACTTATCATTTTGAATACCTAGCATTCAAATAATACTTTTATTTAGACTATATGTAAATGAGGTAAAAGGTCAAAAGTCATTTGCCTTATAAAGGTCACAGAGTAACCTCTGAATTGGCGTGGAGCCAATTGTCTGCCTGAAGAAGAGCTGCTCTAATGTGCTTTGGCGTACTGCACGCAGAGTTGGGAGAAGTAGGAGTAGTTTGCCGAATCTGAATGGTTGTGACGGGTGCCGTAACGTGATGTATTTACTGAGAGTAAGCTGAGACTGGTCTTGGAGTTGTACGAGGGAGCTAGATCCTTGAATACCATGAACATCTGTAATGAAAAAATAAAAGTAAAATTATGATGATATTTTTAAGGCGTTGGAGCACAATTAAACCACAACTTTGTGCGGCCAGCCGCAACTTGGTCATATGTTCAGTTTTCCAAGATGGGCACCATAGACTTGATTATGCACATCAAAATTATTATAAAGTATTCATTACATGATTCAAAATTATATAGACGTGCATAATCAGCGGCCTGGTGGCCATATTGGAAAATCAATGCTGTGGTCTGGTCACCGGCCGGCTGCACAGAGTTGTGGCCTAATTTTGCTCCACTGCGTCTAAATAGCAATTATAAGCCTGAAAGGGTGAGAAATGGTAGTCGCTACTATCTTTTTGTTGCCAAATTATAGTGTTTCAACATATTTCTTCAGATATATAGCTGGTTTTTCCACTCACTTATATGCTACCACTGATTTTTTACTCCGGGAGGGTAGAACTGGGGGAGGATGGAATTCTGCATAGAACAGCTGCTTTATAGAATTACCTGAGGACCAACTGTTATCATTTTAAATTTACTAAAGGACCAATATCTTTTTAAATTTAGTAAAATGTCATTCAAAGTAAAACTAGTATTTCTGGGCCTAAACCTGGTGTTTGTTGAACTATAATATGTATTTTATTATTAAAATCAAGCTCCTCAGAGCTAACATAGAGTGCAGATCTAGATCAATTTACATCTTCCAGATCCAGATCATCATCATTCGTAAGGGGTAAAATTTGTATTAATTGCAGTAAACTAGCTAATCGGGATCTAAAAGCTGAAGTGCATGCAAAACAGAGATGTGGATTGATTTGAAACTCTGCTAGATAGTCCCTATGCTAATTCAAATCACTGGGAACCAAATGATGATGATTATTTGAGTCCCAATGAATTCTCACCTGTTTTGAATATGACGATGCCTTTTAAGCAAGCAAACTCTGTAGCATCACAGTCTAGCTGTCTGAATTTAGCAATGATTTCTTCTAACACTCTCAGCTCACTGGCTACTGCTGCAATTTTCTCTGCTGGGGCGTTTTCTGGCTGTAATCCTGGTGGAGAAATGAGCGTTTAGTTATTTAGTATTAGGTGAATTGCATGCACTGTTGTTTGAACCCATTAGAAATAGGGACATTTTATTTCTGAAGGTCAAAATAGATGGCGCTATTCATAAAAACTGAATTTTGTATGTAGAAGAGATATGCTGGCGTGTACTACCGAAATTAGATATGTAAATGAAGCAAATGACCTCAAGAAAATTTAATTTATCATTTTAAACCAAAATCTTCACTGATCAAATGACATAATCGATAATTAAATATAATCAATAATTTGAAATATGTATAGCGCCCTCTTTTTTGCACAAATCCGAATTTACAAAAAATATCAATAAATGAGCTCAAAATTAACAAAATGTCAATCAAAATGATATAAAATTTTAAGAATGGGTTCAAAACTTTACTATGTAACACATTCCAGCTATTTATACTGCTTTTTCAACGTTCTGTGAAGAAAAAATTGAATTTTGGGTTAAAAATGAATAAATGTCCACTTCAAACAACAGTGCATGGAGACTGGTGAGCATCGAGATGTGTGTGGCTTGATGTGCATGTCTCTCAGTTCACCTTAGGGAGGAGAAAATATAAATACATGTACTGCATATCAAATTCTCAAATGAAAGAAAAGTAGAGATAGAAAGCTTACCCGCAGCATTCATGAGCGGTGTGGGGTCAAAGTTCATCTGCCATTGTGCAGCACCCAGAATGAATAGTTCCCTCCAACCTTCTTCTAATAATAATAACTGAAAGAGACAAAACAAAAATTATGTTTAACTTTTTATTTAAAGTGATAAAAATACCACACCCTACAATGACAGCCATAACAGATAGTCAAAATGCATTAAGTGACCAATGTCAATATTTCTGTATGAAAACTTGTTTTGAACTTGACCTAAACTTTGACCACTTGCGACCTCAACAAAACCTGACATCAAGCGAGAGTAATTCATTCAATTGGGCAGAAACGCCACCAATATATGATAGGAATCTACACTTTTGGTATTTCTGTATCAATGAATTGTAAGAATACAACTATTTATTCTAATATAGCTGTGAAACAAATGTATGAAAACTAACAACATATCAGTTAGAGTTTGGAGTTGCTAATCCTAGGAGCGTGCCCCTGATACCTTATCAAACTGTGAAAAATGGTCATATCTGACATACTGACTTTTTGTATTTATTTAAGGAATCTTGTGTTTATTTAAAAGAAGGTTACTGATCGAGGTGGAAAGTCAAGTAAGTAGGACTAATTAATTTGCCATGACATGATTCCTGGAGATGATTCAAATTTTACCGTATTGGGTCATATTCCTATAGGTTGTAACAGAAAAAATTATACATTCTTGTTAGCGATATCATTAGAAAAATAAAATTGTTGAATTCACAAATGTTCTTTTATATGAAAGGCTGTTTAATTGGCTACTAGAAGCAGCTTAAAAGGTCTCATTTAATGGTCAGGGTCAAAAGTTACGACCATTTAAGTAAAGACCGCTGAAAACCACTTGGGCCGATTTCACCATTATTTCAGCGTAAACAGTTTTTCAATGATTTGATGAAGATTACAAATGCAGTGAGATAAAATGACAAAAAGCACACCTCATGTTCAAGATTTTTTTTTTTCATAATTATGAATAATTCATAAATAATTTCATGATATTTTATGATAAAAGTTATTTTAATAGGTTAAAATATTGCTTATATCCCAGGGTAAGCATAAACAGTTGCATCAACGATTCGATGTCAAGTACAGAGTGTAAAGCAATAATCATTTTGCCAGTTTTTTTCACACAGTTTCATATTCAAAGGGAAATATGGAAATTACAAATAATTTTCCTAGCTCAATTGATAAAACTTAAGTTAAGTTCAGAAATGACAGTGTTTCATTTGACCTGTATTTAAAATCTCTGGGTACGGTAGTCTTAAAGTGCTTGCATATTGACTCTGTCATTTAGATGATATGTTGTCTCGCCAACTAGGATATTTCTTAAAACTTTGTTGTGGCATTCCTTCCAACATTAAGAATACAACAGTCTACGGGCAAGGTCATCATTAAGAGTCTATAATATGCCTTTGTTAGATAGAAGTCATGGAACACTAAAATCAGCCTCGTTATCCTGTTCAATATCGTATGGCTGATTTGGGGCATTATGTGCCATTATTTTGCTACCGGTAAATGAATTGGATAAACTGGCCCAGGTGGTTTGAAGGTAGGGTCAGTATAATTGCCATAACTCTGCTTGTAGACCATTAATTTGGATGAAACATTTTGTAGCTTAAGAAGTTGGCTTTTGATATAGATAAATGACAATGTGATACAAGGTGTAACTTTATTCTCTCAGCGTAGATAACAATGTATAATTTTTTTTCTGTTACAACCTGTATACGGAGAAAAAGATTTTGGAAAAAAGATGAAGTTCGACTTGTCTTTACATTATACTACTTTAATACATGTAACTGCAGCTACAGCAAAGCATAATGTTAACTTTCAATTATATTATACTCTTAAAATAACATGTTGTTAAGTTGTTGTTTAAACTTAAAAAAAAAGAAAAAAAGAAAAAGAAATCCAAGAATAATTTTAAGGGAAATGAATGTGTGCCTGAAGTCTCTTTTCTCAGTTCTATTTTCTTTGAAACTGATTTAAATCGCTTTTTATTATAATGTTTGATGTTGAATTTATCATTCAGTGAAGTTTATGTACAATTGTACATGGCATATCAAATAGAAATTTATTGAATTATATTAACAATTTAAAGGTGAGAAAACTGCATCACACTGTTAACTCTCAACTTTTTAATTTGGTTCAATAAGTCATGCAAAGTCCGGTCATTGTTCTAAGTGGCTCCACTTTAAAGTAACAAGGGGCGATGTGTTCTATTTTAAGAGAAAATTTCTATACTTTTTATGGATATTTTACTCAATGACTGGTACAAATTGATATTGTTTTTGCACTTAGATTCCGAACTGTATCGGACCATTCAAGGGGAATAATAATACTTCAATGGACTTTATAACTTTCACATAAAGACACTATGCTAAGCCATCTGTGGGACAGATTTGCCCTAGTTCTTAATGAAGTAAGAATGAAAAGAACAGTTGACTTTTTTCCCGACTTTTTTTATGGTATGAGAAATATCAATTTTAGCTTAAAAAGGGACAAATAAACATGGACAAAATAATTAAAACTTGGTCCCAGGGTGTATCCATCTCTAACCAACTAACAAACTTTACACATTATTTATGGAGTTTTGAGCTTTTATTAATATAAGCAATGCAAGTGATCTATTCCTTTTCTGAAATACTTCCAGTGTTTCTGTAAAATGGGTTTAAATAATCCTTTCGTGTCTCTTACCTGGTCTCTGTAAGGCAGTGAAATAAATGCTGGTACATTCTTAGCCCACTTGATGCTCATAAACAGTAGCCTTGCTGCCGACTCGCAGGTGGACTCTACGCTGCTGGTGATGGGAAGCGTCCTCTGGGTGGGGGTTGTAGGGGATGTTGTCATGGTGGGGGAGGACCTCATCAAGGTGGGGGAGGGCCTCATGATGTCAGGATGTGGACTGAGATACTGGAGAGAGATTACAGAAAAGAGTACAATGCATCACTACCTTGCAAAATCAGGAATATCTAGATAGTTGTTACTTTCACACCAACATAGAGATTCAAAAGTGATGCAAATATAGGTCATCTCAACTGGTACAGGAAATTTAATAGGTTTTTTTCCAAAATCTGGCACATGAATATCATTTTTCCGTCTCAATTGGTTAATGATTTCGGGTAATTGGTTAATTACTTGGTCTAGTTGTTTCTCTTTAAGTGTTAATGCTATTCGTACAAGTTTGAAGCATATGAAGATATACCTTCTTTATACAATAATCGTGAGCACCCAACCCCATGATTTTTCCAAACGATGGGGAGGTACTTAAACACCAAAAGCCTCTATCCAGGTGATATGTAGAGAAAAGAGAAAATATCTGTCTCTGATTTTCATCTGACAATGATTATTCAAATAATTTAGGCAACATAAATCATTTATTTATGAACATTTATAATAATTATAACCTATATGTAAACTCACTTTCGGTGTAGGATAACAAGGAAACGGTGATAAGGCCCCTGTCGGTGACTCTGTCGACGAAATAAACACGGGAGCAAAAGGCTCTGCTCCAATCATTGGGCTGAGCAAGGGTACATGATGTGGGTAGCCCGCAATCAACGGGTGAGCTGCTACCTCAGTTACCGCCGCTGATTCTTTGAGGTACATTGCCATTTGTTTGCGGATGGTGGAGTTTCTTGGTCCTCTTTCGTGTTGGACAGCTGTAAAGGGAATACAAAGGGAATGATACTTAGGCTCATGAGACCTACTTATCGCTCTGCTCATTTGTTTATTTAAATTATATGATTTATTGATCCAAATGCAAGTCAACATACAAAAAGCGAATAACGCTTAATTTTGTTCTACTTGCAAACTAATGTTATAACATTCAAAAATAAACAAATTAATTAACTGTAACCTTTTAATATAAAATGTAAAAACAGTTTGGTTTACTCATACTTTAGTCCACAATAACTCTATTGTGCATTTTTTAGATATTGACTAGTGTGCGCCTAATTTTAAGGTATGTGTACAGGGCAGGTCTAGCTCTGATTCAGAGCTGAAAATAGACTGAAAATACTTTTGTAATACTACCCTTTCTATACCATTTACTATCTGGCTCTTCTAAATACTGACCCTAAGATTTTGTATCAAATTGATTTTTTACTCAGGGAGGGTTGAACTCGGGGAGGATAGAACTCTGTATAGAACAGCTGCTTTATATAGAATTGCCTGAAGACCAACTGTTACCATTTTTAAATTTACTAAAATCTCATTCAATGTAGACCTAGTATTTCTGGGCCCAAACCTGGTATTTCTCAAACCAATCATATTTTGAAATTAAAATCAAGCTCCTCAGAGCTAGGCAGGTCAACTTTACCATGTTTACTGATTACGTATACTTGTATGCTATTTTCAGAAGAGGCAAAACTTTGATGGGTGAACTTTATTATAGCGCCTACATTATATCGTTATTATTTTCTGTAATAAGTTGGTGCACCATATTGTCTGATAATCGATAAACAACATTCGAAATCATCACCATATTGAATGTAATCCAATCATGCTCAACTGAATTATCATAATATGCCATTAAGTTAAGCTTTTATTTCAAAAATGTTAATCATGACAACAGCTCGAAAAGAATATCTTAATTTTATTATCCAGTTTAAATTAATGTTAAAGCCATTGTCTTTTTAATTCCATTTAAACACCAGCTTGATTTCATTAATTTCTTACTTATTTAAAAACAAAGTTACGTAATAGTAAAATAGTAATTGGTGACAACGTATCGAAGTTAAAGGCTTACTATAATCGTATTTTGTAAGTATAGATTAGTTTCTGTAGTCACTTAAAACAATCAAGTCGTTCTTCGTTCAAAAGATTATGATTTTGAGGTATAGTTAGTTGGACAAAGTATAATCTTATTTATTCACAGTTATTTCAAATCTTATTTCTACAAGGAAATTGAAAGATATTTTTCGCGAAAATTTATGTTTTCTGTTCGTAACACAAAAAGACTGATTTTGATTGCCAAACTGATAATTAAAAATTGGTTTATATTGAAGTTTGAACAATATACAATATCCCAGAGGAAAGAACTAGTACCTCGTTTAAACATGTTTTAAACCATGCTCAAACAAACTTGTCACCCTTGAATACAAACTAAATTTGCATCTCTCTTTTCAAGTCCCTAACCGAATCTCATCAAAAGCCGCAATGCAAATCAAGAATACACCTTTTGTTTACAATTAAAACAAGATAAATTACCAACACCCAACTCAGCCCAAACTTGAAGCTCAAGGGGTGCTACTTCAAAGTTAACTATTCAGCACTTATTTTTAAAAAATCTAACTTATCCATCATATTAATCAAACACTCGCTGTATGTATTCTCACAATTTTCTTGTGTTCTTGGTATAAGATGTTAACTTGAGCAATTGATTGGGTGGACCTATTCTTACAAAGCCTTCAAGTTGGGTAATGTTTGAACCCTCCTTCTTCGACTTAACTTGTTTACCCAGCTGCACATAAGTCTTATTTCTGTCTGTACATAGCTCTGTTACAACACTTGAAAGAAAAATCTGGCTATCCAACTACTAGGGCTGGTTTTTGAAGTTCTTAAAGAAAATCACAACAAAACCAGCGATGACTCGTGATCATGGCAAGAGCTTTTTTTCTGTGTCGATTTTTGTATTGTAAATTTTGAAAAATTGTAGATTTTTTGTTTATGCTAGAATTGTTCAAGTCCGAATTACAGACAATCTTAAAAGTGTCAATAAAACTATGCTATTTAGACAAACACTTATTTTACTTTTTGAAGCCAGTACTAATTTACATGTCAACAGCTAATGCTTTAAACACACAAGAGAATACGCCACTTGTTAAAAATATCTCTTATGAAAGTCGTAATTTGTTCTTTATTTGCTATAAGTATCATCTGTAAAAGTATTCTTTAATCTTGTTATTTTCATCCACATTGGCATTAAGATGCTCATTTTTGTATGTTTGTTTGTTTTTTTATCATGTACATTGAAAACAGATCCGCATGCGTACACTTGTAAGCAAAAACGGTGTCAAGTTATCTTCAGAAGATGTGGCTTAATATATTTATGCTCAAATCGTTTGATCTTTTTTGTGTTTGAGGAAATCTCTAAGGGGTAAATGAATTCAAAATAATTTATACAAGCCTAATCGTGTTGACACGATTTGTGTTAACAGGATTTTATTTAACAATATAAATTTCCGGAATGTCTATAACCTATCTATTATCAATTAGAATCACCAGACAAATTATTTTAAGAACAACTTGATGATGATTAAGAGAAGACCTGTCTAATACTTTCATGAATAATTGTGTAAATTAATGAATGTGAGTGAAACAGAGATTGTTTATTTTTGAGTAGATTCGGTTTAGTTAACTTGGGAGTGCTTCATCAACGTGTTTCTGTATTCAATAAGATGGATTAAAGGAATGGATTGAAAGGAGATTGTAACTGATTAATTTACTTTGCCGGGTCGATGGTTTAGGGGTTGAAACAGGTGTGGAAAATCCTCATAAAATGAAAGCTGAAGTGTGCTTGACAAGACACATTTTGGTTACCTGGTTAATTACATATAATGGCACTTTTCAAGAATTTGTTAAACAAACAAGTTATGAGTCAATCAGTGTATCGTTTAAAAATAGGGCTTTTCAATTAATTGACAGTGACTAATTCAAGTCATCTTAGTTTTGAAAGTCTTATATGAATATTTTAGGAAGTTATATAATTATATTCAGCCTTGAATTCTAATACACTTATGTAAAACTGCTCGAAATTAACGTCTTTTTCTCTTAATGTTTATATTTTTCAAGAAAATGCTTATTAAATGTTCAAAATGCCAAGAAAAGGCTGAGCAAATGCTTCGGAAAGGCTTACTAATGAATATCTATCATTATTGCATTTTGTGAAGAATGTAGTAATTTGATAATTTGACAATTCAGTTTCAACAGCGATTTTTCTGTTATTTGGCTAACTGTCCATATTTTGTGCTTATTTGGTTTTTTCGCCAATCAACTTGTAAGCTGTGCTGTCTAAGCGTTAATTGCATACCTAGGAAGTCAGTAGCTTTATGCTGAGTTTTTTATTAGAAATAATTATAAGTCGCGAACTGTTTCATGCCACTTGTCAATCTGGAACGTGAAGAGATTTCACTTAAAGCCAAAATGATTGTTTAATATTCTTAGCAAACAAAGCCAAGCTCTTACCAACCCCCTGATTTAGCCGTGAATACCTGAATGATTTGTATGCACACACGAAAACAAAAGATAACAATTAAACAGTAGAGCCAAGGACCTATCTCATAAACTAAGTATCTACTTAAGTCAAACTTTGTTTAGTTTTCTCACCTCTCCCAATTCAACGTTTTGTCAGATAAGTTATTCAAGTCAACTAATAAAAAGTTCCTAAAATATTTCTGCAGTCACGTTTCTATTGAGAAGGTGCGATATGACACTTTAATGTGTATGTTTTACGTACTTTTCTTAACCATGAAACAAATAGTAGATGACTTTTTAACTATTCAACATTCCAAGTGTTTCATTAAGATATTTCACACATTTTGCAAACTTGCTTATAATTTGACACCCTTTGTACAATCTTGAGACAAAGGTACTCTTTAATCAGAATAATAACTCAAAATTCAACTTGTAATAACTCTATTAACACTGTGTGTATAATTCAAACACATTACCAACTTCCAAATCAAAATGGCAAGATATGTTAACTTACAGAGATAGCAAATATGTATTGACTCAAAAAGTGTAATTTTATCTATTTTACTTTATTTTTTCCATTATTATAGTTTCCTAATCAAATACAGCAACAACAATTCTTTTCAAAGTTAACGGGGCGAGTTCTGATTCACAGGGGTTCTTTAGAACCAAGAATTGGCCATTTTCTTATGATTCTTAAATTGAACTGCCTTTCAAATAAAACAAACAATCAATAAGGGCATTTCAAACAATTTTATTTGGAAGTAACAAATTTCAAAATTGTCTCTAATCAGGCGCTTTTTGTATTTATGTTTTCTGCACGGTTTGATGTTATCGGGTGCTCTTACAGTGCGGAATCATTTGTTTTGGGCTTGCAAATAATTTTATGCTACCAAAGCATGTGCTTTAGTGCGTGGGATTTTTTTTTTGTTTTTTTTTTTGATAAAGAAATGTTGATGCGTTTATTTAGACACAATTTTCGTTATTGATAGATATAGGAAAGGTGATAGTTGGCACCTTTGCCGCATGCCTTGCGCGTGTTCTCTGAAGATAGTTTTGAAATTAATAAGTTATCTGCAAATAACATACTACCATTCTTATTATTCCTTTCACCCTTTGTAAATATGACAATTTTTATTTAAAATTAACCATAAATTAGTGCCCTGACCAATTAGCCAGATTTTACCAATGGTGAAAAGTTTACACACCACCAGGAGGGCAAAATATAGTCGTCGTTTATGTTGACGTTTTGACCAAAGTATTGTGCGACTGGACAAAGATTATGACTACCTGTGATTTTATAAATGACTTTGTATCCATTATTGCTCTCTCTTCTACCATGATACACCGTGAAATTGATCAAATTACATTGTTTGTCGAGAAGTGTAAAAGACCAAAAATGTCATTCATAAAAGAAGTCAAATATCACAAATTTACTTACACTGTTATCGTAAGAGTTCATGTGTAAATTTGTTTGCTTTTTGAACTTTGCAAGGAATGTTGATTCTATATCTGGACAATTTTAGGTATTGTTGGTCAAATAAAACAAATCACATATTTTCCTGGTTCAATCCAAGGTTAGGATTCGTTAACAAGTTAATTATCGGGTTTTTTTCCCTTAAATTTAATTTCAACCATTCCTTACGCAAATATCTATCCTTCTTCCAATATACTATTGCACTATTCCTCCTTACCATCTTTATTCATGTCAACCTGGACGCATTTCTTCAGTCTGCACGCCCTGCACTGGTTCCTGTGTGTCTTATCAATTGGACAGGGGCCACTGTTCCGATTCTTGCAGACATAGGTTCGATTCCTTCTGATGCTTCTCTTGAAAAACCCGCTGCAACCGTCGCATGCGTACACACCATAGTGTTTGCCGGAGCTGTGATCGCCGCAGACTTTGCAGGGTATGTCTAGAATACGACCTGAAAGTATAATATTAAAATATTAATTAATTGAGGATGGTATTTTCATACGAAATTAGGCAAAATATGCAAAAAGAAGTCTTTAATCACTTTTTCTAAGATGTGAGGTAGGAAGGTGGATAACAGCAACCCTTGAGGCAGATAAGCTTTTTTTTACTTTTTTTGCTCGACTTGTCTCAAAAATGTTTCAAGGGATTTAAAGTTAGCTAATGTTCAGTGAAGTTAATTAAAAATGATTAAGACAAGGCAATTCTAAGTAAAATTGTCTAAAACAATTTAGGCAATACGGTTGCCTGGATATTTTGAGTTCTCACATAATACTTCTTATACAATCATGGTAATGGTCACTTAAGTATTATGAGAAATTTAAAAAAAAAAGACTTGCTGCTTTCTTTTTAATATTGTGATCTTCCGGTTCAAATGTTTTTGTTTTTTCAACTTAGAAATATTATAAATTACTGATAAAATTATTAATGTTGGTGATAATTGAAAATTCTGTAACCAATAACTCCTAAATCTGATCTCAAGATTCTAATCAATTTTGACAAAACAAATAGTCTACTTTAAGTACAAAACACACATTAATCAACTAAATATACAAATTTATTAATTTGTCTTCTTTTGTATAAATACTATCGGAAATAATCAATCATTCCAATTGGACAAAAAAAAAATTTATTTCGTTTTTATTCAATAGCAATTAATTCAAAAGCTTTTTCTACAATTTGGTGAGTCAGGTCATTAAGGGTTCAATCACCTGTTTCGTAAGACCTGTTCTTTCCAGGTGAGGGGGTGGCTCAAAATAAGTTTGGATTGGGTAGAGCAAAAAACTTGGAATTATTTGACCAAGGGCTTGGAGCTAGGGTCATTTACCCCAGGTTTTACTCACAGCATCGCATTGTGTGTCCCTTCCCCAGCTTTTATACTCCTTACTTCAAAAATAGTTCATGTTCAATTAAAATGGATTGAATTTGCCCGGTATAATCATGATAAAGTTGAATCAAAGGAACAGTGTCATTAAGCTGCAGATCGGAATTAAATTTCCAAAAAAGTGACCATATATAAAGGACCGAAATGTGAGTTGAGCACCCCAAACCTGATAATTTGAGTTAAAAGGTGACATTTGATTGGCCTGCAAGCCAAACAGGTAAAATAGCACTGATAAAATATTAAGAATGAATGAATCATGTAATTGTTGTACAAATCTCAAAACGTTTTGTTGACTTTACCAGTTTCACTTTATCACGCTTAAAGTCACAGAAGGGACTTTTCCTTACATTTTGGTAAAGTTTGAGCTAATTTCGTTTAACATGAGATTATTAGTGCGACTTGGTTGCGTGGGAATTCCATTTGATGTGTGGTTTGAAAATCTTGAAGAAATTTTGACAGATTGTTACCTGTGCCTTTAAATTGTGAATATTTTTAAGAATCTGCATCTTGCATAATTAATGACGGTGATCATTGGGGATTCAGTTACAACAATTATTACAACAATAAAAATTGTACATTAAAAGCGAGGGTATAGCTAAGTCCGGTTTAAACTCCAATATCGTAGAGATATTGTTTACCTTCGAGAACCATGCCGAAAAGTTGAAATAACGATTGTATGCAATGCCTTTGGTTCATAACGAATATGCCATCATCAAACATCCGTTATAAAACAGGAATTCATAGATAATTCAAACACAGATATTCGTTGCATCGAATATTTGATGCGTAATAAAATTCTAAACTGGCTCTATAAGATTTCATCTTAAAGTGAGGTGCAAGACAATGGTGCTTTCTGTAAGCTAGTCATCATGTTGAAATAGAGATCGTTGGGAGAAGTTTGTACTATTGTTGAGCATGATCTTATTTTCTGCAACCTGAAAACTTGTATATGTAGGCCTACTTTCTATCAGTAGTATTTGTATTATTTGCAGTGTCAAATACTCCTTGCTTTTAAATCAGTGTGCAGATCTAAAACTGCACCGTTTATAAATCTCTCGACATATGAAACCACATGAAGCAGTTGTACGTGTTTATACGTTCTGGACGCTATCACCCGACCGGTAGGTCAATGTGCACAGCACGCCAAATAACGATCGCGGGTAGCCATTTCAGAATTCGCATAGTAATATCCAAATTCGTGGACGGATAAAACTCGAAATATCTCGGTCAAAAGAGATCAATCGCCAATTATGACCGAACATATAGGAAGATATCTTCTATATGTGTAAATTTCGGTCCTTGTTGTGTCAATCAGAATTATATTTTGGTTTTAATGGTCAATTTTGTGTAAAAATTATGAAATCATGACGTAACATCCTGTTTTTATAATTATTCAAACCAATCCCATGTTGCAATGAACACTATTCTGTTTTATCAACATGTGCAATTCTACTGTATATATGACTTACACCACAGGCCAAATTTGAGAGAATTATGGGTTCTCTGCTCTGCTTATTCCAAGCCATATCCCATAATGCAGTACGATAGACAAAACGAATAAATTCCATTGACCGTACAATTACCTGACCATATAGATATAAACAAACATCATACGATGTGCATCACGGGATAGGATTGACCGTAATATGGCTTGACACATATTTGTTTCTGGCAATCTTTGAGAATTAAGGTCAGTATTAGTCCGCAAACTACTCATTGATTTTCTAACATAGCTTAACATGCACAGATATTTTGAATGACTTGAGTGCATAACATCAAAAGATTCTCGGCCTGCATAATTAATGGCTTTTGCCATGTGTGACCTGGGATTCCTTAAAGGTTACATGCAAAGGCTGGGCATATTTGACACCAAAGTCTAGAATTTAGCTGTATCAAACAAATTAAACACAAAAGTAATCAATTTTCACCAAAGCAACAGCAAAATAAGATAAAATAACTATTACTCAATGACCATTTCACAAAAACC
>JXSR01S003804.1:46925-57896 GCA_000969725.1 Ophiothrix spiculata
TTTTTCATAAACGTGATAAGAAAGTAACTAAAAGTTACAAGACGCAAGCAGAACAATTGAGTTACCAAGATTGCGCTAGTTTGAAATTTATTTTAAACACAAGTATTGATTAGAATATGTATGAGCGCCTACAAGATGGTGTGTAAATTCAATTGATTTAGGCATACAATAGTGCACCGAGTGCATGATAATTGATTTTTGATTATAAACAAAGAGATGTATTATGTATACATGAAATAAAAAGTCAATATTTTGCCATGCATGACGATAACGAGAAAACCATTTTTAATTATTTTAAACAGGTCTATGGAGAAAACCATGTTTACCCCTTAAAAATGTATTGTTTTGCTACTTGATTGGGGTGGATGAACTTTTTGATTAAAACAAATTATTTTGATGTTGTGATCTGAAACCGACATTAGTTTCACATTATAATAATATTTCCTCTTCACGGTAATTGATGGGTTCTTTACCTACTCTTTCCTGAATATGATTTATTAAAGTTGTAACCAAAACTTAGATGTAAATATGAAACCATTTAGTTCGACACCATAATGCAGTATTTTATTGTAGGTTTCATTTTTGTATTTTTGCTGGTTATCTTGGTATCTTAATCTCACGGAAAAGAACATTTGCCTTTTGGCTTCCGTTGTATTCTCAGATCAAATCAACTCTGATCAGGCATCTTTTGTATGGAATAACTGCAATAGGATGCTAGTGTTTATAAACTGTTTTAAAATGGTGGCGTTCAGAGTAAGCTATACAAGATCGTGCTTCTTGTATTAAACTTACTCCAATCTGAGTATCACTTAAATGCGACATCAAATAAATTCCTTTTCTAGACTTAATCTTAAATTGATCAAGAGAAAAGGCAATAAAATATTGCAAAATTTCAGAATTTAAAGGTCTTGATACTGACAAGAATAAAATTTGATCATATGTTTTCATTAAATAATGCTTTTTTAATAGAAATTGGTTGAAACTTCTATTTCACTTGCAAGAACATACCTTGAAGTAAATATTTCGATAGACTACGTGTATCGTCCTCAGCTACTTCCTTGGCACTTTTTTAGTTATAAGTACTTTTATCTTATACGTTAGATGATAACAAATATTGTATTCTTTAATGCAAAGTCTTTAATTAAAAGAAGAAAATCTTTCCCGTTCATTATTTACTAAGCTGTCCGTAAGAAATTCTGACAATCATGAAGCAGTATCATAAACTGTATTTACATCAAAGTCATTTACCATACCATTGAGCATGATAAACATATTCAAGGTCAAGAATCAAATTGACAAAAATCGAGTTTTGAACTCAAATGAACAAAAGTTAATTTGCCACACTAAACAGCATTGATGTAGTCTCGAGAAACTTGGAAACACACATCTAGCTTTCTTTGTGTGCACTGTCAGTTCAAATATATTTAAAACATTTTTAAAAACAGTTCAGTCGATTTTTATCAATTTCTCCTTCTATTCCAGTTATAGTTGTATTGACTGAATGTTAATAGATATTGAGGTAATTGCTTTTATGTTGTACAAATACAATACAGGAATTAGCTTTTAGCACTGCACAATTCTTCCAAGGAGGTTAAAAATCTAGATCGGAAGCCGGATATTTCGAATCCCTGATCTGCCTTGCGATTTCATTTTGTAGTTTTGAAAAACACACAAGATATGCCGAGTATGTACAAAAGAAATTCCGTCTTTATCGTAATATTAGATCTCTTGATATTGTTATTTTGCATGTGCACATACTTTCTTTTAAAAATATTTTATTCAAATGATATTTTGTTTCAAAAGTTTTAAAACCTTTTCCTATTGTGTGATACCTGAGATAATGATTTGCTATATCATAGTTGTATCAACGTACAAACAGAGTAGATTCAATGTTTAGAAAGAACTTCAGTTTCAAAAATGATACGAAAGTTACCTAATATTTTGTTATCCCTAAGAGTCGTTAGTCTAAATCGATGCTCGTATCATCAAGGTTTTAAGGTTCAAGACAATTAAGCGATCTGTTTTATATGTTTAAGTGTATATAAACAAAAAATATCCGATAATCGTTAGGAAGACACATTGATTATCCGCGGTAGATATTCCCTAGACGGAATGGTATGACATAGGGTACAGGTTTGCAAAGGCGTGATATCAAGGAATGTACTGAAGAATACTTTCATGTATCCAGCAATCTTTCGGTCACCTTTCATTCCTTTCTTCGAAGTCGAAATGATAAAAAATCAAAACCAAAAGGAAGCGTTTTTAAAGGTTGTCCAGAAGAGATAGAATAGTTTACTAATGGGTTAAATTCTAAAATTAATTCAATTTCTAAATTCATTAACTCGGTCGAAGCAATTAATCGAATAATAATTACAATTTGCCTCTTGCAAGCCTTTTGAAAATATCAAATTACAACCATCAACATGATCAAGAAAGTTTAGTAACACAAACCAGGACAAGTAAGGAAAATACATAAAATAACTTACTTGACGTCGAAGATACTTTAGTTGCATTCATATCTTAAAGGCACGATAAGTTAGAAATCATAAAATCCAAGCTACTTCGAAAAGTAAAATTCATTAAAAATCATAAAATATTAATGTCCAGATAATTCGTATTAAAGAGTCAACAACTTTCCATTAATATATCAATATTCCATCATAAAACGTCCCGTTACTGATGCAAGGCAATTCCGTGTGCGTAAGACCAGTAGCTAGCTGTCAGATTCGGGTAAACTTTGTGACCTTATTGGCAGGCGATCTACAAATGAATGCCCAGAAAACTTTACAAAGATTTCAAGTAGGAGTAAAATACTGTATTAACAAAAAGTCACGTGCGTGAAAAAAAAAACCTGTCAGTCAAAATACAACACACCTCTTAAAAAATTACCATAACAGAACCTTTTGAGTTACTCATTGGTGTATCGAGCAATAATACCACTATACGCCTTGCATGTGTGCATTTCTGCAAGGCTGGGTTTCTTTATACAAATACAATACAACACTAATACGACCATTATTACTCGATTACAGAGTTGATTTGGCTTCAATTGTCACCTACTTGTCGTGGATTGCTTCAATTTGCTTGGAATTAACCAACCACACGGTACGTTTTATGCTAGTTTGGGAGAGTATTGGAACTACTGGCCAATGGGGCCTGCTGATGTATTGATAAATTATTTGATAGTGTGGATATGATTGCTAATGGGATAATTATATAATTAGTATATTATAAAGCTGTTAAAATTCCAATATGATACAGGCTGATATGACATAGTAGCACCATAAACATGATTAACGCCATCTAAACTGCATATCAATAGTCAAAATTAATTCTTTCAAATTTTGGCAGAAGGTTTATTTGGATATCATGATTTCAAATTGACCAAATGCGTTTGTGTGAAAACGCTTCTTCTAAACCGCTGCCCAAAGGCGCGCGTGTGTGTGTTGACAATAAGGTGATTAGATGGCAAATGTTCTGCTTTTGTAAACAAGGACAAAATTTGAACATGAAAATTGCCAATACTACGTTGTTGTAACTGTTGCCATTAAACGATGTACTTGAATTACTTTGAAATAATGATATATTATCTGCAGATGTTGAAAGTCAGATTGGGGCATCCGTTAATATTGTTGTTTGTAGATGTTGAGCGAACTGAAATAATTACGAAGGAAAAGAAGAGGAGGAAAATCTGTCGATGCAGTGAATTTTAGAAGGTTTACTGAGAGAGATCTTTACCCTTATATTGCTTTAATTACTAATAGAAACATTGACACTATGTAGTTTATACAAACAAGCATTGCGCATTTTGCTTTGATTGGATGTTTTGTGTAACCAATATGATCGCAATGATTGATGGTGAAGAAAAAAAACAGATAGACAGAGAAGGATTTGTCATTCTGCTCACGATTTTTTTTTTGAAGTTGCAAACTGATCAACTGTTAAATATTAGGTCGACACATGTTATCGTATTGATGACCTTTTGTTTGTCACCCAATGGTTACAAATAAATGTATACCTATTAAAAACGCAGACTTTACACATATTAACACTTTAAGTGGTCAAGGTCCTCCACATGCCCGTTAGTGGTCAAGGGAGGGGGGTCTATATGGACCCAACCCGAAAGAGCGCTTTCGCGAAGAAATTTTACTTTGAAACTATGGTCACAGGTAAAGTACTTCAAAGGAACTATAACAAAGAAAACATTTCGAAAATCGGACAAACCGTTTCAAAACGGCGACCAAAGCACATTTTGCCGAGTCGTGTCAACATTTTCCCGCCAAAAAATTGAAAACTCACTTCCCAATGGAATTTTTCAATAAAATTTGGCTCATATTTGCAGTATGTAAGTACAAATACATTCCTGAAATAAAATTTGGAAAAAAGTTGTTCAATTACGATTTTATGGGCAAAACAAATTTAAAGAGCGCTCTCGATGCTAATTAGCATGGGAAGGGGTGGTCGATTTGAATTTTTTTGCCAAGTGAAGGGTATGGTAAAGTTAGACCAATACAAAGAAGGGCGATGAAAAATAACCTCGCGTTTTTGCACTAACGCGCAAAAACCAAATGCTGGGTTCATATGGACCCCCCCCCCCTTCCTTGACCACTTAAGTGTTAAACCTATTCTATGATCTGAATGCCATATATTTGTAAACATTTAAGAATACAATGTGAAGGTCAAACGTACTCTTATATCAACCATAACGAATTATTTAGGTTAGGGTAAATATGAAATGCAAATTAACATTATTTGGACGATAGTTTGATTGCTGTACAAAGCTTTTAGCTGGAGATAACAACTTAAGGAAAGAGCCATCCCATTTTGTAGCTCACACGTATCGCACACACAGCCAATCTGAAAGATTCTATTGATTGGACACGTATAGGCTCTGCGCAGACAAAGCTATACATCATGGCATTGGTTCTTCAGATTTTGTTAACCCTTTGAATGAATTATGAAACTGTTTATATATAAAGGCGTTTACTTAACACGCCTAATAGCCTCTCAACTTTTATTGAAATGTTGACGAAAAATGACAACTATGACAGGCAAGGGTGTTTAAGTGAAAAGAAATGTTGCGTATATTATTGACCACACTTTGCTAACTATTTAACTTTATTTTGATAATACGGAATTTTTAACAGTCACAATTTGTGTACTACACTATTTGCTGTATGAATACAGTTTTAACTGTTTGATTCAAGCTGTGCACACTGTCAGTAGCAGCAGTGATGGTGATGTCTAAAAAGTAAGAGATACACTGTACAGACCTCAATACAAGGTATAAAATAATGATTGATTTATATCTGATTATATATACAGGTTGTATCATAATGAGAATAATAATAAAAACCATAATTCCCTTTTCAGTTGTCGCAAATCGATGATTTGTTTCTTTTACGGAAAGACAATGGTCTAATTTACTTATAATTAAAAACAAATTTACAGAATGTATCATACTTTTTGAAATAGAGGCACTTTAATCACTGTAAACTTCTTTTTGATATACCCTGTAGTAGGCTGACAATAAGTGAATAGACAAATAGGGGTTAAGGTGCGTTTACACTGATACAACTTGACTTCGACGGAGGGTGAAATGCTACTAAAAATGTACAACTGAAAACTACTGATAGTAACGATAGTCTGCGTGGCTAGCGGATTGTGTTAGCGTTAACTGATTTTTACATAACAACAACGAGCTAAAAGTCCAAAAATGCAATCCGCAGGTGTCCGTTGCTTGTCGTTATCCCCTAAGTCGTCACAGTGGAAACGCACCTTTAGGGTTAATTAATTAATCAAAACGAAAAGTAAAAACAAAAACAAAACGAAATTAACGACAACAAAGAAAATTGTAAAAGTAAATAAGTTCATCATCATCTAAAATCGTTTGAATAATTTCACAATTATTACATTATTAAAAATTATGAAACATCCGGCGTCTTGAACACCGACTCGAATGATTATACAGTCATGACACTGAATGTGATAGTCACAATGCCGATCATCAACTTTATTTCTATTTATGAATTTTGATGACACCAAATAATGTCAATTGCAGGCATCCATCATAAACATGATAAAAATAAAATGTCACCCATTCATATTTTTTATTGTAACATGGCTAATCTGTTAGCTAATTTGTTAATTCTGCCATATCTATATGCTTACGAG
The DNA here is from genome assembly GCA_000969725.1 of Ophiothrix spiculata. Lineage (NCBI taxonomy): Eukaryota > Metazoa > Echinodermata > Ophiuroidea > Amphilepidida > Ophiotrichidae > Ophiothrix > Ophiothrix spiculata. The sequence goes on from JXSR01S003804.1 coordinate 53,100, forward strand.
CAGACCAAAACATAATTTGATGTTACATGTATTATATAAGTTTCTTTTATAAATGTACAAATTCAAATTATACTGTGAACGTGGCACTCTTAATAACAATTACCAACTTATTGTCTTTGTATTTATACGAAATGTGTAAATTTTGATAACACAAAATGGCATTTACAGCATGTTTTGGTTACCGAATAAAATGTCATTGTCATCTTGATTATTCAATAAGCTGGGTTATTTGAAATCTATAATATGAAGTATACAATATATATTTATCGACAAAGTAATCATGGTATTTTACATATTTAAAACTAAGCTCAATCTGTACTTCATGTATTTTTTAGGAAGATGCTTCATTATTAGTGCAAACATATTTTAAAAAATCAGACATCATCAGAATTGTTTTTAAAAACGAGTTTATACAATCGCGTTTTATTACTCCTTGGCGATAATTTCTTTGAAATAACAGTCTCAAACAAAATAAATACATGTCGTTATATAAATTTACTTTTGTGGTTTTCACTCAAATAGGGTTTAAATTTAATACATATGAGATAAGTCATATTACTCAAAAGAATTGTTGGTTACAGGTAACCATAATACTGAGATGGAAAGAGAGCATTTCTTTGTTTTTGAAGGAACAATCACAGTGGTGAAATGGTCTTGCTGTCCAATATTACAGAACAAATAAATTGCCATGTGTGAAAAAGATGAAACTTAGAAATCAAGATGATCAACACAAGTGTATTTGTAGTAAGGATACATTCTTACAATATAATTGTATGACGATTGGTCCAAAGCCCTCTACTGGAGTTGATTTATTGTTTCAAAGTTATCAAAATACTAAATATAACACCATTTTTTATATTGTATGGACAATTTGCAGAGGTGTCTAAGGCACATGCCGTATCTGGTAAAACTAACAACAGCAAAGTCCAAAACCAAGGTAACACTTTACATTACAGTATATTCCTTTGTTTTCTCGTTAATTGAAACAAAGGACATAAACTGAAGTCTACCTTTTCTGCTGATGTTGATGAAGTGTGATGTACCATGGTGACTTTGGGCAGGTGGTCATCATTTGCTGACGGTTTTGATGACGGTATGCCAAGGTGTTTGAAAACTGTAAATTCGCATCAATAATTATTGGATTTAGAGTGACTAACTAACTTAACGAAATTATGCAATTCCAAATAAACTGAACTGTTTAAAAATACAATATAAATGTTTTAAAAATAAGAAATCACTCGCCAGTGGGTGTAACTAGTCCAGGGCACATATAGCCTTATGGAGATTAGATAAATCTTAACTTTTCTTCACCTTAAAAGGTTTGAAAAAAGTGCTTTAATACAGATTTGACATTTCAAACAAGAGGTGATTCAATAGCCTGAGTTTGCTCAGGATTAAACAATACAATGTATAAGTTTTAAAAAGTTGATAGTTTTGTTCTGTTCTACCATTTAACCTTCTTATCAATGGATTTGACACGGTCATTTGAAGATCAGTCTACGCCGTCGGGTGAGAGTGGACGGAAAGTTGCCCCCAAAATCGGCTGTGTCTATATACACCAATGGCCATATGAGGCTATGAACTTGATGCGAACTTTGATAGTTTGTGGTTAAAATGGTCAGTGAAAAAATATCAAAAGCCATGTTTTGCTTTTCCCTTCCCATAACATAATAGAAAACGCGTCGTTTATGGGGGCCTGACGCCAGTGCCCAAGTAAATGCTAAACACGTATTCTCCAAACAACTCTAATACTTTAAAATGGTTAGTGGTTAGTATCCTTTCTCGTATATACATTGACTTAGCAGCGTTTTTGTTTGAAAGAGAATGTTACAATTTCAGCAATAAATCAACATTATAAGTTCATCCTTTAATCAGATACATTTAAATGAATCACTGCAGTGATGGTTGTGGTTAAATGCAATCTTATATATGTATTCAGAATGAAAAAAAAAAGCAAAGCAAAACATTTTTATATGTATTCAGAATGAAAAAACAAGCAAAGCAAAGCAACAACAACAACACATGCACATACACTAGGGGCATTGGACAACGTTTTTGTCATTTTATTTGTGTAAGATTTACACTTCATACTGTATGTCAGAAAATAACAGTTAATTACCAGATATCAAGAATTATTTGATCATCAAAACCTTAAGAAAAGTCAAAAAATTATTTTATTCTGTTTGGTGATCTTTGGTATGAGGCTATTCTTTAAACGTATTTATTGATACGATATATCAAGAAAGAGTCCAAGATTTGTTTGTAAAACATTCTTTCCACATTATAGATTGGTTGACAAATCAAAAAAAAATTGGAGTTTGATTAGATCTCCTGAAAAGGACAATTTTAAAAATTCAACTATAGAAGACAGTATTTATCGTCGACAACGATTATTAAAAATAAAAAAAATCTAAATATTTTGATATATAGGGTTTGCATTTGACAAAGAAACTATGAATGCGGTCATTATTATCGCTAATACTTCAAATGATGCAAACATCTCGAATTGTTTGGGAAAGGTTTGGGGATGATGCTGAACTTGTCCACTGCCCCTTTAACATTTTAAAAAATAACATTCATTAACTTGTTGTAAATCAGCTGACTTTAACTTCGCAGGCATTCCGTCCTTATATCTATAGCACTGCTGTATTGATAATCTGTAAATATGCTTTGTATACCTTGCTATCTTCCGTAGATAAGGCCATGTTAGATAACTTTTATTTAAATTTATCTACTGCAGTTAACAAAGGTCATATACTGTCCAGTTAATGCTGTGTTATCTACTAAAGATAACAAGACTATACTATATACTGTCTAGCTAACGCAAAAGCCAAGCCATGTTGTATGGTCTAGCTAATACCAAGATTGAGCAGTTGAGAGTATTATTTAACATTGCTCGTTTTAATATCTAGGGTGTTTCCGTAACATGACACCTGACACAATTTGTTCTTACACACTTTTTATGTGATTATTTATTTATTTTTTGTTATTCATAGGCATAGGCGGTAACTGATTGTAACTATTTTTGTGCGTGAAAAATGATGAAAATCCCGGGAAAAGCCAGAATAGGTTAAATTAATTTAAAAAAAGGTCGTTTGGTGCTTGTAAAACCGCTCTTATTTATCACATACTTTGAAACAAATTTAGTCACCCAATAAACACATACAAAACTGTGTTAGATCAAAGTTTGTCAGGTGTCAGGTCTCATGTTATGGAAACACTCAAATATTTAGGCATACACCTAGTACCTATATCGTGGTTACCTATTTCAACATAAGCAGATACGTGCCCTTTAACCGAAGTAAACATTATCCTAACCATGTTAAGAGGCCTTTAACTTTATTTAATTGCAATTTATAATTCTATTAAAAAGAAAAAACTTCTTAAAACATGTACTTTTTATTTTTTATCATTTATCATACTTAGCTGCAAATTAACACCATTGTGTTGAGTCAAAAGTGAAATGGATTGGAACTATTATTACAAAGTCAGCCATGAAGCAAACTTGTAATCATTCCATTTTATAAACAAATTTTAACATAAGTGCATGACCGCAAGCAAATACAAACTTGCTGGCGCGCCATCCCAGGCCCAGAAGCGCTAAGAATACGGACGTGAGTTAGACTTCCGCGGGGCGGTTCGAAAAGTTTGTACTACAATTAACACAATTATTAAAACAGTATTTCCGTTTTGATTGTTTTCTTGTGGTTTATTAATTCGATTATTTAATTTTGTTCTTGCTTTCCTATTTACTCCTACAACATAAAATGGTTTAACTTGAAAACAGACATGAATTTAACTGTTGAGAGTTTTACATTTTTTAAACCAAATGCACTTTTTAAAGGTTAAAGGTGATACGATAAAGAACCATTGCCTAAAATTCAGTGAATATGCGAATCTAATCAATAAACACTGTCTTCACTCACAGTTGAATGAGTTTGGGAATAAATAATATCAGTTATGGTGTCACTTATTTTAGGCCTATATAGGGATGGTGGGCGTGGCCGTGTGGTTAGAGCAGAGATCTCATGATACCGAGGTTTATGTTCGAGCCACGGTCGAATCATGTCTCCTTGTTCCTTAAGCATGACATTTTACTCTAATCGTCCTCTATGCTTCGAAATGCATGTTAAGTCGTTGGTCCCAGTGCGAATGATCCATATTGTGGTGCTGCATAAGTGTATGCATACTTTACTGATGATTCTCATGGTGAAGTATTAAACTATATAATTCACACAATATATTCATTTAGGTTTAAATATGACGCGTGTCACATCATATGTAGCTTAGCTGAAATAACATGAATTTTACCCACATGCCGAGCTATCGAGTTGTGTTTGTTATTGCAAATGTTCTCTTATTGCTGACACACAAAACGTAAATCAATATGAACGATCTCTAAATATGCACCGTTACATATTGCACTTCTGTTTTTTCATGGCATGGCCCATTTCCATTCCTCGCTAAATTTGAGTTTACGAAAAACGCGTTAACTTTTATTGAGGAAACAGTTGACGCCATTTTGAAGATGTTTCTAAAAATAGGTCAATAGTCAAAACGGAAATATAATTTTGAGACTCTACTTCATAAGGATGCCAACAATGTGACAGTATGCCATGTGTAAGTATGCAAAATCTAGCATTGAGCATGGTATTCCAGCATCTCGTTGTTAAAAAAACACTATCCGTAAAAACATTTCATGTATTTGCACGAAGAATATATATATACCGTATTAGTCTTCTATAAAAAAAAATTAAAAAGATGCGTGACAAATGAACAAACCTGAAATCATTAGTA
>JXSR01S003804.1:80054-90638 GCA_000969725.1 Ophiothrix spiculata
TTTTATTTTTTTGTAAATGAGGTCAAAGGTTAAAAGTCATTTGCTTTATAAAGGTCACAGAGTAACCTCTGAATTGGCATGGAGCCAATTGTCGTACTGAAGAAGAGCTGCTCTAATGTGCTTGGGCGTACTGCACGCAGAGTTGGAAGAAGTAGGAGTAGTTTGCCGAATCTGAACGGTTGTGACGGATGCCGTAACGTGATGTATTTACTGAGAGTAAGCTGAGACTGATCTTGAAGATGTACGAGGGCTCTTGGTTCTTGAATGCCAGAAACATCTGTAATGTAAAACATGATATATATATAAGGAAAGTTGAATAACATGAATGGATTTAAAGTTAAAATCAAAGTTACATTTTACGTATCTTACACATTGATAATTGCCATGAAGTTTTTTAATGAGTTGTCCCTGTAATGTCATTAGTACTCTACTTTATTTGCCAAGTGTCAAAGCTTAAGGTATGTTTATAGTATGCTGCGGTTGCAGTGCGTTAAATCTACCGGTATATTGACTATTTTTGGCCGCATCTTACTGACAGATAATTATAAACAGAGTCTAATTTGCATTCCTTTTTAGATAGTTTTGTGTCAAAATGTTTTTTGGCAGAAGACACACCATCACTGGCCTGAACTTCTTGTGTGCAATGTTAATCCAGCTCGATCCACATCATAAGGCGGCACACCACAAAATAGCTCCCCATTGACTTACTGTAGAAAATGGCTTCCAAAAAATACCAGAGAACTCATTAAAAAGGAACTGGTTTCTTCAACACTGGCTTTTTTAAAATTTGTTATGATCTCTTTTAACAAAACATGATGAAAAATATATACCATCAAGGCAAATTTTTCGAGATACCGTGCGTTGAAGGTAATACCGCCCCATGACTGAGAGCCACGTTACGTATTTCCAAAATCTCATGCATTTTTTAGGGATTAGCCTTTAAAGTTTACCAAAGTACTCTGAAGATCAAATATCATCAGAAAAACTTTAAATAAACCTAAATTCATGATTAGATCAAAAAATACGCCAAACAATTTGCCCTTCTACACTTTTAAGGACCTCATTTTAGAAGGGCAGTCAATTTTGCCGATTTTAGAAACACCGGATACCGGCTCCAGTTTATTTAGCGTAGTGGACCCATAAGGTATGAAGTGTGTATCGCAGGGAATTCGCTAATCTGGATCTAAATGCTTGTGTAGATGTTAAAATGTTTTCCAGAGAAATGGATTGATCTGGATCTGCCCTCTATATTGGTAGACTGTATGGGTAGACTCCATAGCCAACTATATTAATGAATTTTTACCTGTTTTGAATATGACGATGCCTTTTAAGCAAGCAAACTCTGTAGCATCACAGTCTAGCTGTCTTAACTTAGCAATGATTTCTTCTAACACTCTCAGTTCGCTTGCAACTGCTGCAATTTTCTCTGCTGGGGCTTTTCCATGCTGTAAACCTGATGGAGAAATTAGTGTGCAGTTTAGTATAAAGGCTTTATATGAAGACTGGAGAGTATGAGAGATATGTGGGGCTGAATGTCCCACCAATGTCCAATTAGGGAGTCAAATTCAGTTAGTTATCATATTTAGGTAGACAATTTTAAAAAGGTCATATATATGGCCCATTTGTGATTTTTTGTCAAAGATATCAAAGAAGAGTTTGAACTGGTAGTTGCAGCGGTTAATGAGCCCAGCGTTGATCTCTCTTAATTCGGTTTAGGGAGGAGAGAGCAAAACACTACATAAACTGCATGTCAAATTCTCAAATGGAAGACAAGTAGAGAGAGCAAGCTTACCTGCAGCATTCATGAGCGGTGTGGGGTCAAAGTTCATCTGCCATTGTGCAGCACCTAGAATGAATAGTTCCCTCCAGCCTTCTTCTAATAATGATAACTGAAAGACACAAAACAAAATGATAGTAATCAAAATTATTCAGAAAAAAGGAGTTGTGCATGCATAGACTTCCATGTTTGAAAGCTTTTCTCCATTGCTAATATGTTTTTAGTTTGCTTTCCAGGATTGCTTTGCACAACATTTGGTAGGTTTTTATTGGATCGGATCGTGTCAGGGAACTTGATCATTAGAGCATTGTTCTTATGATGTCACCCTCTCTCATTGTTGGACATTTGGTGCCAATGCCAATGTTGCTTATTATTGATGATATTTACTGTTCTCATTGAAATAACTAAATGTAAACGACAAAAGTGAGGTTCTCTCCATAAGGTCTACTTCACTCAACCCTACATTTACCATAAATGACTGAAGTGACCAATGTCAATATTTTTTTTTTTAAACTTGACCAAAACCTTGACCACCTGCGAACCGAACAAAACTCGAGATCATGCGAGAGTAATGCCTTCAATTGGGCAGAAATGTCTCCAATTTATTGATAATAATTTACACTTATGATGTTTCTGTATCAATGAATTATAAGAATAAAAATATTTATTTTCTTTTGGCAATGAAACAAATGTATGAAAATTGACAAGATATTAGCTAGAGTTTGGAGTTGATATTCCTGGGAACGTGCTCATGATACCTTATCAAACTGTGAAAACTGGTCTGCATCTGACAAACCGACGTTTTTGTATTTTTTCAAGGAAACTTGTGTTTCTTTAAAAGAATAATAATAGAGGTTTAGAGTCAAGTAGTCAAAAAACACTTGACTTTGTGTGTTAGGCTAATCATTTTAATGAAAATTAAACCCATAGATCAAAGAAATGACAAAAGTAATAATATTTACAGGATAATATCAGAAAAATATATACAGCAACATATCAAAAATATATTTGGTGGAACAGCGATTAATTTGTATATTACAAAATGGCTGCCAAAGCAGGGATAAAAGTTCAAAATTGGTTAAACCATCTTAAAAACTAGTTTATTGCGTTCAGCTCGTCACAAAAATCAGAAAAGTTTACTTTTATGGTTAATGAGCTATATCCAAAAACGTTAAAGGTCATATCAGGGATTACGTGGGGTCACATAGGAGACAAAAATGTCAAGATTTTCGGATTTTTTCTAAATGGTCTCAAATTGTTTCTATTGAAAAACTATCCACACAAAGTAATATTTAGCTCAAAGCTCAAATGTACTGTTGCTTTGGTAACAGATCAAATTAAATTTGGTATGCAGGTTCTAATGCAATGGTAAATATGAACTTTGTATTGCCTGATACCATAGCAAACACTGGTCTTAAGCACCTTAAATTGTTGCTTCATGTAGACACTGACGAAAAAACATTGACAATGTTGAATATTGTCTTTCCCATAGGACCTATTGCGTGACCCCTGATATGACCTTTCACATAATTGGATATAACTCATTAACAATACTCCGAAGATAGGTAAAAGATACTTTTTCTTTTTCATCAAGAGGAGAGGAATACGTTGAAATGGATTTTAACATGATTTAACCAATTTTGAAATTTCACTCATTTTGTTTTATGCAAATTACTCGCTGTTCCACCAAGTTGATGTGTCTAGATTTTTGATATTTTTTTGTACGTATAACGTCTAATATTATCCTGTAAATGACGTTACTTTTGCAATTTGTTTGACCCCTTTTTAATTTTTACTAGCCTATGTCCTTTGATACAACTTGTGTGTAGACTCAAATCTTTTTAACCGTATTGGTTTCTGTTCCTGTATGGGGTGATTTAATAAAAATGAACTACTTTAATGATTGTAGCTAAAGCAAAAACAAAATGTTGACCTTCAGTTATATTATCACATGAAGATAACGTGTTGTTATTTGTTGCTTTAATTAAAAAAAAGAAGGAAATCCAAAACTATTTTGAATAAAAATGAGTATGCACCTGAAGTATGTTTCTCCGTTCTATTTTCCTTAATCATTTGATTACACTCTTAGAAAGCCAGGATCAATTATGAGATTATCCTGATTCTGGATCAAAAATATGATCCCCAAAAGGATCAGATTGATCAAAAAAGGATCAATTTTATCCGAAAAGGATCCGATGTGATCCATTATCGGATCGTATTTTGATCTGGAATCAGGAAAAGCTCATATTTGATCCTGGCTCTCTAAGACTGTATAAAGCATGATGTTGAATTTATTATTTAGACATATTTTCAGTGAAGTTTATGCCCGTTTAATACTTTATATGTTTAGACGGAATTCGAAGAGAAAATTGTTAATTCTCAATTTCTATTTGATGTAATAAATGCCTTGATGAAATTCAAAATTACACACAGAGTCCAGCCATTGCTCAAAGCAAGTGTCTCCTCATCTAAATTGATTTTTAGCTAACATTTGTTCTATTTGAAGAGAAAATATTGTCTCTTTTATTTTGCTCAATGACCGGTACAAATTGATATTGTTTTTTGCACTTTTAAATTCGGGACTGTATCAGACCAAGAGGAATAATATAACTTCAATGGACTTTATAACTTTCACATAAAGACACGATGTTCAGACCAGATTTGCCCTAGTTCTTATTTAACTAATTGAGAAAAGAAGAGTCAATTTTTTGACAGTGTGAGAAATTTTAATCTTAGCTTGAAAAATGACACAATTTCCAGGCTACAGGTACTAAAGTTGTGAGCCAATGCTGGGAATAAGCAGAAGCCTATACCGTATGTTCAGCAAAGACACTATGAATCGGGAATAACAACCTGAAAATGGATATTAACGATTTAAAAAACATGTTTCTCTCCCGTTAATAACAGGAGATAAATAATGACCAACTTAGTCCTAGCTTGTATATATATATCTGTCTTGGACCATTTGACAACTAGTGACAGTTTTGGTGACTGCAGTATTGAACAGGTGACCTATTCTTTCGTTAAACTATTTCAGGGTTTTCAAAAAAAACTTCCAAGAAAAATATTTTTACTTGTACAGGGTGTCTCAGTATGACTTATACATGTAACTGATATCTGACATCTTCTTAACAGTGACCCCGGGAAATAACACTTGCATTTCTTACCTGGTCTCTGTAAGGCAGTGAAATAAATGCTGGTACATTCTTGGCCCACATGATGCTCATAAACAGTAGCCTTGCTGCCGACTCGCAGATGGACTCTACGCTGCTGGTGATGGGAGACGTCCTAAGGTCGGGGGTTGTAGGGGATGCTGTCATGGTGGGGGAGGACCTCATCAGGGTGGATGAGGACCTCATGATGTCATGATGTGGACTACTGGGGTACTGGAGAGTGATAACAGAAAAGAGTATAACACATTAGTTTAAACATCACTATCTTGCAAAATCAAAAATATCTAGATAGTTCCTACTCTCACACCAAATATGTTCAGGATTCTGTTTTCTTTTTAGAGTTTGGGTGGGCACTTAGGTTAAGAGGGTGTAGTATTTAGATAAGTGAAATGAATTATTGTTTTACCAACATATTCAAAAGTGGTGCAAATATGGGTCATCTCATTTGGTTCATGCGGGTTAATAGTTATATTTGCAAAATCTGGCACTTGAATGTCTCTAAAATTCGGGCAATTGGTATATGAATATTGGTGTAGAACTGTAGATGTTTCTCTAAAAGTGTTTGCCATGTGTATAAGTTTGTAACTTATGATAACACGCACTTTTTTATACAATAAAAGTATCCTCCCCACCCAGGATTTTTCAAAATGATAGGGGAGGCCCCAACCCAGGTCATACGCGGAGAAATTACAAACAATTGTCTGTCTCTGATTTTCATTGTTCAACCAATAAGTAGTCACATAATTTAGGTTATATTATTAATTTATTTATGAACATTTAGAATAAATATGACCTATATGTAAACTCACTTTTGGTGTAGGATAACAAGGAAACGGTGATAGGGCCCCTATCGGTGGCTCTGTCGATGAAATAAACACGGGAGTAAAAGGCTCTGCTCCAATCATTGGGCTGAGCATGGGTACATGATGTGGGTAGCCCGCAATCAACGGGCGAGCTGCTGCCTCCGTTACCGCCGCTGATTCTTTGAGGTACATTGCCATTTGTTTGCGGATGGTGGAATTTCTGGGTCCTCTTTCGTGTTGAACAGCTGTAGAGGGAATACAAATGGTATGATACTTAGGCTCATGAGAACTACTTATCTTTCTGCTCATTGATTCAAATTCAAATTTCATTTTTATTCAATCATCTGAAAATGTATTGTTTCAATCGCAGTTCAACATACAAAAAGTTTTGATTTCATACATGATTTTAAAGTTAGATTTGGTTCTATTAGAGAAATTATTCCAACGTTCATAAACGTACAAATTAATCGACTGTGACGTTTTAGTATGAAATGTTAAAACAAACATTATTCCTTCTCTTTCTTCTCTAAGTTCAGTTCTCTGATTGCGTGTACTTAGTTTATGGTATTTTCAGAAGAGAAACAAATTTAATGGGTTAACTTTATTATAGAGCCTACATTATATCATATTTATTTTCTGTCATAAATTGGTACACCATATTGTCTGATAATCGATAAACAACATTCGAAATCATCACCATATTGAATGTAATCCAATCATAATCAATTGAATTATAATAATATGCCATTAAGTTAAGCTTTTAATTTTAATATTATGATGACAACAGCTCGAAAAACATATTTAAATGTCCTTAATCTCATTATCTAGGTTAAATTAATGGTGGAACTATTGTCGTTTTAATTACATTTAGACAGCAGCTTGTTTCCATTAATTTTTAATTATTTATGTTTTAAAAACAAAGTTAATCATTACATAATAATTGGTGCCAACACAACTCTCGTTAACATCATGTATGAAATCAAACTTTATCTTCTGTAAATAGTGAGATTTTTTTAAAGAATCAAACTTATAGGTTTACTATAATTGTATTTGTTGAAAGAGTTGTAACTCTAAAAGACTGATTTTGATTGTCAAATGGATAAATGAAATTGTTTTATAACTTGATAATATAATTTTCCCCGAGGGAAAGACCTCGTTTCAGGATGTTGAAACCAAACTCAAACTTATTAATCTTAAATACAAATTAAATTACAACTCGTCTTCAAGTCCTTAACCCTCATGCAGTCGACTCGACAAGTATAAGTATTAAAACCCACAATCCAAATCAAGAATACACCTTTTGTTTAGAATCCAAACAAGACAAATTATCGACACCCTCTCATCCGAAACTTGAGGCTCAAGGGGGGCTACTTCAAAGTTAACTACTCGCACTTGTCTTAACGAAATCTAACATATCCATTATATTTAATCAAACACTCGCGGTATATATTCTCAATGCTTTCTTGTAACCTTGGTGCAATTCATAAGATGTTAACATAAGCAATTGATTGGGTGGACTTTTCCTTACAATGCCCTGAAGTTGGATGTTGCTAAACCCTCCTTCTTCGATTTAACGTGTTTACCCAGCTGCACAGAAGTCTGTTTTATGTCTCTACATATAGTTAGTTCTGTTACAACACTTGATGGAAAAAAATCTGGCTTGCTACCTGCTTCAAAACTCTACCAGGTCCGTCTTTTGGATTTGTTTAAAGCAAATAACAACAACAAAAGCCATTTCGATGGTTTTTTAACATAGCAGTCAAACATTGTGTCACGATCACGAGTCATCACTGCAACGAGACTAACCTCAACACATGAAAACAGGACAGATTGAACCTCCATAATATGATATTATCTTCAGTTAAATTGCAGGTATAAAACGTGAGTAGAGCAATTAAAATATCCAATTGTCCATTAAGATTTAGGCAAGATATATGCCAATAATACGTATGACAAACAGAGTTAAGATACAAATATCTGTCCTAAAATTGTGTAAGTAAGGAGTTAAAAGAAACATTATACCAGAAACTTTTCCAAATATGGTAACCTCACCCACAAAGTATGCCAAGTCTAACAAGCAAACATTTTGCAACACAAAAACACATTTTAGGACCCTTGCAAGGAGATAAATACAGAAAAGAAAACTCCTACAAGTTTGTTGAATTTGGTCTAGGCTTGTGTTGAGTGGCTGTAAGGGACTTTTCCATTCCCCGCAGTCATGACTTCAACAAAAGATACCAGTAGCTCTATACATCAATACTCAATCCCTATGGAAAACTTGCACAAAACCAACTGGTATCCTTTTCAATTAAGCATCGAGCATGTCGAGTCAAGTTTCTCGTTAGAAGCCTATTTAGGAGCAAAACATACAACAAATTCGTGTGAATTGAGCAAAAGAGATTTAGTTTTGCCAATTCTTAGGTATATTAGACATTCAAACCGATTTTTTGAGTCTTTTATGATTATTACATGGCAAGAGGTTTTTGTTTGTGTCGATTTTTTTATTGTAAATAAGGTTTATTTTTGTATTTGTGACAGAATGGTTTAAGTTCAAGTTACGGGCAATATCTTAAAAGTGTCAATAAAAATATAGCTTTTAGACCAAGACTTTCTTTATTACCGTATTTGAAGTAAGTACCCTTTACTTGTTAACAGCTGGTGCTTTCAACTCAAGGGAATATATATTTAGCCACTTGTTAAAAATATCTGTTATGAAAATTGTGTTTTGTTATTCTAGATCCGTATGCGTACACCTATGCCCTAACATGTAGGTCTATATTCAGTTACAAATTATCTTCAGTAGATATTGGCCTAAAGAATTAATATATTTATGCTCAAATTGTTGTTATTTTGGGGGTGGTCTTTAACAGGAATAAAGTGAATGAAAACGAAGGAAAAAAAAAAAATTGGATTGATAGCAAGATAAATAATATTATTATTCCTGATAACACTATACTTGTTATCAGGATTTGTATTTACAGGGTTTCATTGTAACAATATTTAAATATCCGGAATATCGATATCACATAACGGTATCTATATATAAATTATTCATTTTTCACGTAAAATTACCCAACAAATTATTATAAATGCAAAGGAATTTTTAAGTACAATTCTGCCATTTATTAGGCTAACAGACAATTAGTCACTGTTCATTAATTGAAAAGTCACATTTATCAAACATGCACTGATTGACTCGATGTTTTTTGTTTAAACAAGTACTTGAAAGGTGTCAAATAATTAACAGGGTAACCAAAACGTGTCTTGTCAAACCCACGTCAGCTTATATTTAAGGAGGTTATTCTACACCTGTTTCAGCTTCTAAACCATCAACCTCTCAAAGTAATCTAGTCAGTTGTAATCCATTTTATTGAATACAATTACACGTTATACAGATATGAAGCACTCTGAAGTTAATCAAAGTAAATGTCACTGACTAAAATATACACAATCTGTTTTGTCAACGTTTTTTCACTCAACTTTATTATTGTTGACTAAATTATTAAGCAGTTCTGCAATCTACAGTAAAAGTCGTCATCACTAATCATTTTTTGAATATTTTATGGAGTATATATATATAAGTATCATTATATTCAGGTCTAATGTAAAACTATTAAAAAATGAACATTTCCCCTCAATGAAAAACATGCCACTTGTCAATCTGGAACATGAATTGATTTCACTCAGAAGCCAAATTGGTTGTGTAATATTCTTAGCAAACAGAGCCAAGCTCTTAACAACTCCCTGATTCAGCCGTGGATACCTGAGTGATTTGCATGCATACAGGAACACAAAATATAACAATAGGTAATAAAAGAGCCAAGGACCCATCTCTCAATCTAAGTATCTACTTAAGTCAAACTTTGTTTAGTTTTCTCACCTCACCTAATTCAACGTTTTGTCAGATAGTTATTCAAGTCAATCAACAAAAAGCTGTCACGTTTCTATTGAGGTGCGATTTTACACTGTAATGTGTATGTTTTAAATACCTTTCTTAACCAGGAAACAAATAGTAGATGCCTTTTTAACTATTCAATATTCCAAGTGTTTATTTAAAGGTATTTTGGAAACTTACTATTAGTAAATAAATTGACACCCTTTGCAAAATTAAAGACTGAAAGTCAATTATTGTCAGGTTAAACAAATTGGATTTTTTTTCTCTGCTATCCTTTCAACTACCAATTTGACAATTGGTGCTTTATTCATGTTCCCGACCTATTGATAATTCGGAGGTTCTCTAAATCAGAATAAAAACTTTAAATGCAACTTAAAATTGAGCATGTCAGGTAGTTTTAAAATTACTTATAATATAACTTAATAAACATTGTGTTTATAAACACATTACCAACTTCCAAACAAAAAATGACAAAATGTGAGAATTTACACTATATTTACTACTGACTCAGGACGCGTTATTTTATCTATTGTTTTTTTTCCTATCATTATAGTTTCCGTATCAAATACAGCAACAACAATCCCTTTGCCTGCTTTCAAAGTTGACGGAGCGAGTTCTGATTCACAGTGGTTCTTTAGAACCAAGTGTGAGATAACTAACCATTTTCCTTAATTCTTAAATTCAACTGCCTATCAAATAAAACAAACAGTCATATTATAAGGCCATTCCAAACAATTTAATTTGTCAGTAAAACCTTCAAAATTATATAAATTGTCAATACTTCAATTAACAAAATGAACAGGAAAAGTTATCTATTATCAGGTGCTTTTTGTATTAAGGTTTTTGTTAACAGTGCTCGGTTTGGTGTTATCGGGTGCTCTTTAATACTGTGTAGAGTCATCTGTTGGGGCTTGAAAACCATTTTTATGTTACCAA
>JXSR01S003805.1:0-14338 GCA_000969725.1 Ophiothrix spiculata
GTTGATTGATTTCATGTGGTTATCATCATTGTTGTATACACTCTTTCTTTAATCATTTTGGAGTGAAAAAATGAGAACAGTTCGTTTGTTGGGAGAGATTTATAGCTCTCCTCTTGATTTTTATGGATTTTTACCTATTTTGGGTCGTTTTTATGACGTTTTTAGGCGTTTTAAGCCTAATTTACATTAGTTTAACTGATTTTGGGGTATTTTAAGCCGTATTTGAGTTAATTTATCTCAGTTTGGGACGTTTTGAGCCCAAATTTAACGCGTTTTAACACGTTTTATGGTATTTTGCGTCTGATTTTAGGGTAACTTTGGAAACAAAATAAGGTGAAATGTTTAATTTTTGAGCGTTTTTGGTAAATTCAGGCAAAAGGGGTAAGATAAGACTAAAATTTAGTAAAACTCGGGCGTGATGACGTGTGTTTTGCGAGTTTTAGGATAAGATTGGTCAAATTTAGTTTAAAATTGAACAAAGTAGGTTATAATTTGGGGAAAATAAAGAATATTTTAGGTATTTTAGGTAAATTTAGCGTGATGACGTCGAGTGTTTCGCTAGATTTTTGTATTTTTGTGGTGAAAATAGGTCAGACACAGCCTGGCTAGACATAATATATTTTGGACGAAATATCTAGTTTCTGTGAATTTTGGGGGCATTTTAGGGTAATGTTGGTTGAAAAATGAGTAAAATAGAGTATAATTTAGTATAAATTGGGCGTGATATCGAGTGTTTTTCTAGTTCTCTAGGTGTTATGACGAAAGTTTTGGGAAAAATAAAGAGAAAAGTTTTAAAATACGACAACAAATATGCGTCGATGTGGCGCTAAAATGCGTCGATGCGGCACTGAAATGCGTCAATGCAGCGTCGTAATGCGTAAAAATGCGTCGAATAGGCGAATGCGTCTAAGCTATTGATAAAATTCGCAAGATCCGCAAGATATCCGCAGGATCCGCACAAAATCCGCAAGCAATCGGCAAGATCCGCAAGAAGGCTAATACTTTCGTGTCTGAATGTCTAAGATATCCAACACATTTGCCGTTTCAACGCCGTTTCAACAATAATAAACGCAATCGTGCCAGAACCGTAAATTTGATCAAATCTGTTTGCTTTTGAACGAAGAAAGAATGAGAGCCATTTATTTTAAATTTAACAGTTCGTTTTTCTCTGCACATTCAAACCGCTCTTGCCTCAATAACAGTAGAGGTTTCATTTATCTCTTATGCAAGCTTGGCATCATTTTAAACTATTGCGTCAGAGGATTAACACGGCTCTGGCTGATACACAATCTTGAAGAAAATTCAAGTGACTTGTTCTTAAAACAGCACAATGACAAGCCAACAAACAGCCTCGTCAAGTCAAAATAGGAAAGCAGATTTGGAGACAGATGGTGATTTTGAATTCCAAAGAACATTCAGTGATCCAGTGAGTAAAAATCATGAGAAATTTCTTGAAAGTAAAAACAGTGAAAAGGATTCCGTCCAATTATGGGACCCTAGTGAATCAAGATTACGGACCGCCAGTGAATCTGTGGTGAAAAGAGACAAAAGGGGAAAATATGTTAAGAACTGATATCTGTCAAGCTGCGATTTATCAATATGCTGCACTAGTTGACATATCGAGTAATTTTCCAATTTGTGGATTTTGCCTTGTCATTTTCTTGAGACGTTTGTGATCATTTGAATAATTCAGAAGTAGATATAAACGTATATGGTGCAATACTTAATGTCCATTTTGCTGGGAAGATAGTATATAATGTTCTTTGATGTTGTGGTGAAATATGAATTTATTCTGAGCTGGAAAGTTGAAAGACAAACGCATAATGGACAAAACGTGCTATTATTACCTCGCATAAACAAATTTACTACTATGGACATTACAATGGAACAGGTTGGTGTCAGTACTAGTATTTCCCATTAGGATTTCAACGTCGTGCTGATTTTTCTAGCTTCCTATCAAGCTATATTTTATCTATGAACAATTTGAAATGGAATCTCAAGTCCAAGACTATTGAATTCATCACGACGATGTATGCCCGCATGAGTTTACTAACATGAAGTTGCCATTTTTTACTTTAGGTGCAATGGAGAGAGCATTTGACTTAACAACAACAAAAACTGAAATGACTAAGCTTTATTCTCTATAATATATTTTGTTTTTGCATCTAAATCCAGACTTTTATCGAGGATCGTCATTTCATTCCAGATATTTGAAATCAATGGTAAAACTAAACAAGTACAAACAAACAAATCAACATAGTCCACGCGCATGGTCATGTGGTCAGCTCTATTCCATATCTATTCCTGATTTACCAACGACATTATTGAAAGTACACGTTAGCGCATATCTTAATACCTTCTTGGAAAACTGATTTTAATATGTCACTGATCCCCTGAAATCAATCCGTTTGAGATAAGTAGATTGATGTCAGAAATAGATACACTGGATGATATGAAGAAAGTACCCTCGTTGCTCTTTTATCATAAGCTCCTGAAAATAGCTCTACTAAAGGGTTTAGATTTGATACGAACCATGCAAATTGTAGCAGATTGATGGATTGTTAAAGTTGTTCAATGTAATAATGAAGCAGATTCTAGATCCGGATTTTTTTTTAATTACAGGATTAAACAAACAACCTTGCTTCATTGATGCAGTCACAAAAATCAGATAGAAGGGTTTATCTACGTAACAAAACTAATAAATCATTGTAAACTATAAATGGTTCTTATACAGTAAATATGGTAAACGGAAAACAGTTGGCATGGTTATGGCACGACGCACTTAATTGAAATACACGCTGAAAGTAATTGTTTATCGAACTGAGATAAAAGCAGTTTAAGTATTATGATTAGTTCCATCCATTTAATTTTTGTATATTAAGTGGGGTAAATTGAAAGTGACGCAACAAGAATTTACGTTTATTCCTCGCTCAAATGGGTATGTTGATTGACTTAATGTGGCATATCAGTCATTAAACCTTTTAACATCACAACACTTTGCAACACATAAATACACTATCCTTGTTTTGACTCTTTTTTGCCATCTCAAGTTACCAACTCTAAACTACTAAGGCACCTCGGAGGTTTATTTCAATGTGTTTATGCAGTCTCTAAAATGAAAATGGCCTTACTTATATTTTTAATGATTGTACAATGTAATGACCCGACCTGGATCTCCATTTAGCCTTTAACTCGGTGATTTGTTATTTGTTACTGCAAGATTTCACATTCAGATGTAATAACAGGTATCGGACAAGAAGTGCGTACGAAGCTGTCAGAAATCGATATTCCGTTTGGTAAATTCATCATTAGCTACTTGAAATACACGTTTATAATGTCTTTTGAAGATTTGTCTTTTTCTTCTCACTGTCACACCAGAACATTGCTTTAGTTGCTGGTGCATTGCTTTATAATATGTGAAAATAAACTTGAAATCACTCAAAAGGGAGATTTA
Source organism: Ophiothrix spiculata (assembly GCA_000969725.1). NCBI lineage: Eukaryota > Metazoa > Echinodermata > Ophiuroidea > Amphilepidida > Ophiotrichidae > Ophiothrix > Ophiothrix spiculata. The sequence goes on from JXSR01S003805.1 coordinate 3,455, forward strand.
TTATGCAACTGCAACTATAGAATATATGAATACTTTGATTGCGTTTTTTTGGATTGACTTATCTTAAATAACTTTGATATACGAGTACATAGATAAGGTCGATGAATACCTAAATTGTTGAGTTAGATAAACTGCATAATTTAGCTATTGATGAATATTTGAAATAGTCATTTGGAGTAATGTTATTGCACACGTTACAAACTAGTGCTTAAAGCGAATGTCAGTCAAATGAACGGTAGAATTTTAAGTACGTCAATCTGTATAAATATAATACGTATATAACTTAAAAATACGAGCAACGGGTATACATTATATTTCTGATAAAACTGGGCAGTTGTCAAGGTGGTCCAGTGCTTCCTTTTTTCACTCTAGCTCATTACAACCACCTGAGACATCCTCATAGTAAACAAGATAATAGATAGCCATTAAATTTGACACAATCTGTTGCTTTTTCCCTGTTACAGCAGACCTCTTTAGTGAGATTTGATCGCGTGGGCAATTTATTTATCACTTGATTAACCAGAACTCCATGATATGTTCATTACAAGAATTAGGAAAATAGAGAGATTTACAGAGATTAAATAGCAGCAACTTTTAGATTTTAGAATTAGAGAATATTCGCTAATAAAATACTAGTAGTTTAATTTATACTGATTTTTACCACCAGATATCGTAATATTACAAACATGACAAGAGAAGAACATACACATGTGATTTTGGAAGGTTTTCACCAACCGTATAAAAGGCAGTTTTGTTTTGCATCTTGCCATTGACTTTATATGCAGAATATATGAATACTTCATTACATTTTTGAATTACCGTACCTTACTACTTTGTACTAATAGGTAAAAGTTGATGAATATTTAATGTTGAATTGGATTCAGTGGATGAGACATTGTGTAGTAAATGGGTGGTAAAGCCGACTACAAATTACCTCTCAACCAAGTGTTATATATAATAAGATTTGAATTTTAAGTGAAGAAAAAAAGTACTGAAATTTGAAACACATCAATGTGTCTTTATATCTCTTTGACTTGCGGATCTCAAAAACAGGTGTACAGAATTCTGATAAACCTCTACAGTTGGCTACTTACTCCATTGACAAATTTTCCCACTCGCTCATTCATCCATCCTGACAACCACCTGAGACATCCTCAAAGTAAACAAGATAAATGGGTATCCATTGAACCTGTCACAGTCTGTCACTATTGTTACAGTAAACCTCTGGTGCCACATTGTGCAATTTTAGAACCACATTTTTTCATTGCAATAGTTAAGAACATGAGGAGAGATATATAAGATACACGCCGAGGCAATTTTCAGATAAAGAATTGACGAATATTTTGATTAGCAAATAAATAAATGCATGTAAAATAGTCTAATCTTCTCCCGGTAATCCTCTGAAACTGTTAGGACGCACTTGATCATGTTGATTGGGATTCTACATCTTTTGGCTTTGTTTTATCTTTTTAGATCTGTTCTTAAACAAATCTCTACTTCTTTTATCTTTGTCTTTATCCTTTTATCTTTATAAATTTATCCTTTTATCTTTATCTAAATTTGAATTCAAAGTCATTTATTTTCATGAATTCAACCAAAATGCTGACTATGAATATCTTTATTGTTGTAGAATTTTGGCTGAGCATGGTAAGAGACTGCAGATTGCGTTAGGTGGTGTGCTGCTCTGATTAGAAATGACCAATAGTTATTACGTATCATAATCGGGATTAAAATGACGGCTTTATAATCCTTGTATTTTGAATTGGTTACACTAATGTACTAAGGGTAACGGCGGGGAAACAAAAATATACAGAGGCAATTACCAGATCCCATCTGAAAACTCCTACATTTATATTACAAATTCATAAATTCTAGGCATTTCATTTTTACCATCACCCCCTCCGTGTGATACTAGAAACTATATCACTGGGCTGCATTGAAATACGCTTGCACCAAGTCGCGTACTCAATTCAACAACTTTTGGATGGTTCTGTAGTTAATAATTATTTTAAAGTTAAATAATTTATAAACGAGTGATATAAAAACAAATATTAACTGCCTTAAATCTAATATCATCTCTCGGTGAAAGATGCATTGTTCTATGATTTCACTCGCTGTAACGGTTGGTCAAATGGAACAATACATCTTTCACATCATGTTGACATTTCTACCATTACACTCAAAGTCAGTTAATATTGGTAAAATCGTTTCCTCGTCTCAAGGCGAAAGTTACCCATTGAAGTTACCCATTAATGATAACACTCGGTCAGCTGGGATGAATAAAACTTAACTCTTAAAATCTTTATGAATCTTATGTACTAATACTACGACATTTGATTCTAAATTAGTGGGCGTGCTTGTTTAAGTGGGCGTAACCTTAACATACTTAAGGATCTGTTTGTCTGTTTTGTACGCCTCTTCCGGACTGATCTATTACGTAGCACGATAAGAACGTTATCACGGCATTTATATTTTAGCATAAAAGCACATACTGATTGAAGTTTGTAAACAGAATACGTTACTGTCGAATGGACTTTCCACACACATTTTATCTCATATCGTATCTTTTTAAATCAACAGATAAACCGTGTTAATGTATTCATCGTGAACTTGTATAATATATAATACTCTACCAACAATTATAATCCAGTGCAATGGAATAGCAAAAGCTATTAGACAACGTGGCATATTTTGAATGTTATTTGAACTTACAAATTGTCGCATCCACTAAAATTACAATATTATCCAGGATATCATCTCTACGATGACAACTCAGCCAAGTGTTTCACCAAACAAGAATGTAACCACGAAGCCTGTAATAGAACTAAATGATGAGCCTGTATCATCGAACAACAATAATTCTGATGTAGATTTTGACATGGATGCTGGTGACTCTACCATACCGAGGACATTCAGTGATCCTATGGGAACAGACAACACTAAATTTCGTGAACGCAAGAAAAGTGATTCTTTACAATTATGGAACCCAAGCGAAGCAAGACTTAGAACTGCTAGCGAGTCGGTTGTGAAAAGAGAGAGTAAGGGAAAATATGCCAAAAAGTGATTTTGTTTCTTACACGTCATATGAGAATAAAATAGTGGTCGTACTCTACCTATCTTTTGCGTTATTATTGCGTCAGCAGATCAAATGACATCATAGCAAGCAGGCAAGAGGACTTAAGTATATGAATAAATACATATTCGAAGTAGTTGAAAGCACCATATTGAAATACGATATAGAACTAACAGAAACGCGAAACCTTCGGCAAAGTTGGATCACTTTTTCTTTCTTTTTATCATAAAAACATACAGCAATAACCTACTATTAACAATGTCAAAGTTTGCGCGGCGAGTGTATTTCAATGTCTATTTGACAAAAAATATGTGCAGCAGAAATTTGCGCATCATGTGACATTTGAATTCAACTTTTAGACGACACGATGACAATTCAGCAAGTTTTTATCAAAAAAGAATGAGACTACTAAACCTGCACTAGACGATGAGTGTGTATCATGGAGTACCAATTATCCTAATTTATATAAATATTTTGTAATGGATTCCATTGAGTATACCTTGCAAATAACAGTCAATACCAAATTCATAAACACAAGGAAGGTAATTCTTTACATTTATGGCACCCAGGTAAAGCAAGTGGGTCGTACATTCAATGGAAATTAAACCAAAACGTGATTTTGTTCTTTACATCGGCATGAGAATAGTCTTTTATGAATGTAACCGTTTGTGTTTAAATCATGTTAATAGCAATGTGTCAATGAACAAGTTAAATAGTACCAAGACGAAACTTTCGTGGAAAATGGTGGACAAGTTCAACGATCGAAGTTTCAACAACGACACATGGGATTTACAATGCAGTTCCCGTTTAGTTTCTTTTATTTTTAATTATTACCATACAACCATCGCCATCAATGAATGTCACATACAACTCTTTCGTTGTTAAACTATAGTATTACAACTTTGAGTTCTGCAGGGGATGTTGATAGAAAAATATGCTTCACATTGCATCTGAACCAACATTTTATTACAAACATTAATAACTGAACTGTATGGAACTGTAGATGCAAATGAGTTTTGTTTAACCAAAACCATGGTTATGTCTAACCAAAACCATGGTTTATCGTCGCCGGCTATTGTCACTCTCTATAGATATGATAGGCGATTCAGACATTCTATCCACATGCTTGTTGTTGATAGTAGTGCTCACTGGAGGGGTCAACACATGTAGGTATTCAAAAATTAAATAAATCTCCAAAATCTTGAATAAAATTTATGAAACATTAAGTAAAGTTTAAGCGAATTTTGTGTTGCGCTTTGCACAGATGATGGTAACATATTTACCAAAATAAGTGGTAGTATACCATCAGGATTTCTTAAAATGCATTGTTTTGTTTGTGACATTTTTTTGATTTAACGTTTTGGTAACGTTTGTGATGTTTTTCATATTTATAAACATGTGTTCATCCGTGTACGGGTAGAAAAAATTGGGAAATTCTTTTCACGAAATAAGTTACAAACGTATGACTGAAAAAACTGCTTATCATGGTCAAATAAAAATGATTTTTGTCACTTTTATGTGGACTTAGCCTGTCTTATTCTGATTATGTATAGTACTGATTGCAAATGTCATATGCAAATATTGACAGACGTATGTAATGACCTTCAGACCAGGCTCAGGTGGTGAAGATCAAAGTCTTACGTTGTTATTCTACTGTTGCTGCTATGCTGATATATTTTTGTTTTGCGTGATGTTTTTATAGCACTTGACAAAAGTAAATATGGGGTGTACATTACTGAAATATACAAGGATTTTTTTTCAATGAAAAATCAACTTGTCCCATTATCATATGTGTGTCAGGATCATATGTAGGTTGAATATCGCCTGATCAAGAATCAATGGTCCTTGCATGTTTGCTACTTTCTCAAAATTCTAAAACACTGACAAGACCATGATAAAAATGCTGATAAAACAAATGCAAGGTCAGTGTCTGTTTTGTTAAGAATCAAGATAATCTGTTTTGTAAAATTCTTTTTGTAAAGTTTGCGACAATTGCTTTACCTTCAGGTAATTTGCCGTTTAATCTTTGAGCTATTAGTCAACTTTTTAAGTGTTACACAAGGTCATTTCCAATCAGCGTTTTCTCATTATCTATGGAATTTACACTTGTTTGTAATTTGTCCGTATCAGTGGTAAGATCAAAATATATGTGATATTTGTATCATATTTTGTAGGTTAATGGAAGTAAAGTGTAAAGTCAAACAGATAAAATCTGTCAAAAGGCATTCAAGGTCAGTAGTCAGTACCCGCCAGAATCACGTATAAAGAATGAATGTACATTGATATTTCCTTTTCAGTTTTTTGAGATGTATATTCATTTAACATTCACAAACAATATCTGCTGTTGATTTTCTTTTCATCGTGAAAATCATTGTGATTACTTAAGGTGACCCGTCATATCTAAAGGCACCTTACGGAACCCCAAGACAAAACTTATATTTTGATCTCATCTGAAAGCTGAGATTTGAAGCAATTTTTTTTCTAATTTCATAAAATTAGCACCACATCATAGATCATTCAGGTAGAATATAGGATGATTGTACTAAATGCTTTACTTGAAAGATAGTATACAAATACTATATATGGTTAGAGGTGAAGTAGTGAAATCTATCTATCCCGAGGTACTTGCTTTGTTACTTTTCGGTCCTGTACCTGGAAAAAATCGAGTACAATTCTAATACACATTCCTGAGGTGCAGATTTGGAACACAAATTCGAGTACAATTTAAGTACAATTCGAGTACAATACTCGATTCTCATAGCCAGTAACGAGGGATACCGAACATGGGAAATACATATTATATTGATTTATTTCTTAATTCAATATATATACCTTCTTGGAAAACTGATTTTAATATGGCACATATCCTTTGAAATCAATCCTCTTTGAGATGAGTAGATTGCTATCAGAAATGGATATGTACTCGTATAGGATGATATCATGAAAGAGTACCTTAATGAATATTGCAAACCAGGGACCAGGTACAATGGGTCTAGGTAAACCTTTGTTTACTAAAAGGATCGTTTTTGCGAGAGGCAATAATCATTTAGGCTTGTTTTTAATTGGTAGTTATGTTTGATACGTATGTAAACTTGAAAAAAAGTATAGCAGACTGAATGATGCATGGTTACCAGTGGTGTAATATTATGAAGTAGATGTGTGCAAGATCCGGATTTGTTCTCCAATTCAAGCAAAGCTTTTTCATTATTGCAGTCACGAATATCTGAAAAGGCGTTTATCTATTAATAAAACTAATATATATGGCTCATTCTCCGATAAACCGTGCAACTTTGGTTAGAGAAATGTTGAAATTCCGACTACTAACAACTCATGAAAAACATACAAAATCATAAACTCTTATGGCTTCTGAAGAAGAAAAAGTGCATGGGATATGTTTTAAAAATACTTGATTTTTAACCATTGTATTCCCTATACCAAATGTTCGTATCTGTCGGTTCGTATCTGCTGGAATCTTTTTTTAAATATTCATTATTGAGAAAATTAGTTTTCTTACAAACTTGATCTTTACACTAAATTAGAAGCTCTACACATACTACACTCTGGTGTATTATTTCGCTCATAGTGTACCGCATTTTGCGAAAAGGCGACAAAATGTGTGGTTCGTATCTGTCGCGACGTGACAGTCACATAGGTTTTTTTTGATATTAATATCCTTGTAAATCATTACTGTAAATATATAATTCTATATAACATATATGTTATTCAAGACTGAAGTTTACTTGATAAATCTAATGCGGAATCATCCATCAACATATTGATTTTCACACTTTGTTATCGATTTTAGAATTTGGTTCGTATCTGTTTGCAATATTGGCGACATGATTTAAAAAGCTATTATGTCATATTAAATACTTAATATAATTAAACTTTATATGTCATTACTAATACGGGCTATTAAAAAAATATGCATTGCGTTTGAAATGCCCGAATATTTTAGGAACGGGGCCACATAAAACGTAAAAAGTATGGCTGGCGACATGGAGAAAAGTAACGATTTTGTATTTTCAGATTAATCGTTATCTACTTTCCTGGCATGCTAAAATGTTTAGCTTCACACATGTTACTAATGTGACTTTAATGTATTAACTAGATCACTCAAATTATTTGTAATAGGCTTAACAACGCTAAACTAGTAACACGAACATGAGCGACACCAAAACGGCAAAGTTGCACGCTTTATCTGAGAATGAGCCATATATCCGTGTAACAGTTAAGGGAAAACTGTTAGAATGGTTAAGTCACGATGCACTTGATGGTATAAATGCTGAAAATAACATTTCCATTTATGACGATGGTTAAATCTAAAGCAGCGCAGGTAGAGTAATTTTTATTTCCACTCAAATTGGTGTGTTGATTGATTTCATGTGGTTATCATCATTGTTGTATACACTCTTTCTTTAATCATTTTGGAGTGAAAAAATGAGAACAGTTCGTTTGTTGGGAAAGATTTATAGCTCTCCTATACAATAGAACAAAAAGTAATCAAGAGTGTACGTGTATGCAATATTACATAGTGCACTATAGGATATAGTAACATGATTGTTTATAACTTAATAAGGTCCCTATTTACAGTAAACTAATGAAATAATAAAATATACAACTATCATCTTTAATATGATTGTCCAAGTAAGGGAACTGATAATAATAGATCTTGAGAAATGAGATCTAAAAAATACTTAGTGTCTGATCATTGCCAGTATAGCTTTTCAGACCCGCAATCTCCGTCATATCGACAGTGACATATCATCATATTCATTTGAAGTAAATTATAATCTATCAAATTTACAAATCAGACGTTAAACTTTCAAACAACATAACGATTCATAACACCTGAAAATACCATCAGATTCATGATTCTTTATTGTCATCCGTAAAGAAACTTCAGATGCAACTCAGATGAGTACATCTTATTCTGTGTTTATTTAGTCACTTCTACTTAGTAGTTCCTTGGGTCTGAAGTATTTATCGTCATAATAATAATAAAGGCATTTAAAGGCATTCTAACGTCATGCTTATAATGATTATTATTTATCTTGATTTTGCAATGTTTTGACCCGACCTGGATCTTCAAGTAGCCTCTGAGGTTTGCTACAATTGAAAATGCAATAAATTGCACATTAGATGTAGATTATCGGAGAAGCAGGACGCGTCACGTTTAATTTGCTACTAAACATACACGTTATTTAAAGCAATACTATGTTGGTAGGACATATCGTCCGTGACTTGTGATTTTTTGGGACTGAATAGGTTTGTTTTTGATGCGATCTTCTTAAAAAATAACCTAAAGTTGCAAGTTATTTCAGTTATGACTGCTTCATGAATATTCCGAATGCCATCCCGCATGAATTAGTATAAGAAATTATACGCGTGCATTGGGTACATTTTCTTAATGACAAAACAAGTTCAGAAAAAAAGGATTGACCTGGACGCCCTTAATTAAATAGTCTCTTTATAGTCATTTTATTTCATGTTAAACCGCATTAACTCCAATCTATTTTGGAACAAATCGCACACATGTCTTCGTAACTTTTTTTGTCATCAACAAAGACTGTCATGTTTCTGGAGAGAAACGTTTTCCCGCCCACCACTCCCAAGAAAAACTAAAACTTGTTTTGATAGTTCTAACGTCAGCCATTTTAGTTTTTAGGAAAATCAGTATCCTTTTCTTCCGTTCTTTCATAGTTTTTTTCAAGTGTTTATAGATCACCCCGGCCCGGACTATTCTTTTATAAGTGTTAATCTAATATTAAAAATATTTTATATTTAGCATGAAGATAGATGGAGATTAGCGGTTCTTTACCTCTACTTATTCAAATTTGATCCCATTCTATAATTATGTTATAATGTTTTGTAATTTATTAAGTGTCAACAAATTTGAGGCCGATAATCGGTCGATAATATTATACTTTGAAATGGTAATAATGATAATGATAATATTTCATAATATAAAATTATATAAATAAATGTGATACGTAGTTATCATAATTATTAGATACTTTAGTCAAGAGAAACAGAATTGTGCTTTCGTTAATTATGGAATAAATGACCCTCTGTGGCAAGGAAAGTTCTCTTTTTAGGTGTACGTAGTTTTATTTGCCCAATGGTTTTGTTAATGTGTAAATAAAACTTTAACTGAACTGACAGATCGAAAGAGTTAGAACTGAAGTAGTGGACGAGTAAAGCCTGTTAGAGGAGATCTTTAATTATCCCCTGCGGATCCATTGAAAAAAAAGAAAGAAAAGGCTTCGAAAAAAATCAGAAATTTCAAACATGCAAATATCTATAATTTTAGTACTTTATTTAACGTCGTAACAGGTATGCATTTGCAGAATTCAGACAAACCTCTATACTGCAGTAATGTTTCGTTGTAATTTGGTGACAGTTTTCTACTCGTTCATCAGTTCATTTACACCCCACTACTGTAACACTCACCTGTGGCATCCACGACATAAACAAGTCAAATCAAATCAATAGAAATCCAGTAAATAAGTAAATATCTTCAACCTTTTTCCTGTTTTAGGGATATATATTAACTGCATATGCTACATTAACCATGATAAATTTGCATGGCCTTTTTATTGAATCACTTGTTTTTGTTTTATATTTTGCCACTGATAGATATCTTGAATATATCTTAGACTGCCGTACGTGTAGATACAAGTATCTTGAATACCTGAATTGTTGAGTTGGTCAATACGTACAAGATATTTATGAATATTTGAAATTCATGAATTTGGAGCATTGATACCGTCTGGTTATTGTGTTACAAACTATACCACGTGAATAAAAACAAATGTGCACGAATTAAAGCTGATTTTGACCTTGATAAAAACAACAAATCATAAATTTTTTGATTATGTAGTAAAGCAAATTTAACAAGCTTTCAAATGCAGAAAAAAATATAGAAATTGGATGAAAAATAAAAAACATATGACCAATTTTGTAAATACTTCTTAGCTTTTATATAATGCCATAACCCGTAATTGTGATATGTAATATCTTGCTTAACTGTGTAAATCCCATTGGAATGGAAGAAAAAGAGACGTACTTACAAAATTGGCCATATCTTTTTTATTTTTCATCCGAATTCCATCATTTTTACTGCATTTGAAAGCTTATTAAATTTGCTTAGGTCAAGATCAGTTTTAATCCGTGCACAATTTGTTTTGATTCACGTGGTATAGCACTAAAGCGAGTTTTGTTACATGCTTTAAATTTTGATAACAAAAAGAGAGAAACCCAAACACATCAATGAGTATTTTATAACTTTGACATTATCAACAGTTGACATATAAAAAACGGAATTCAGACAAAGTGTTTCAGTTTACTATCCAGTGACAACTTTCAAAGAACATCCAGCTTGTTTATAAAAGCCTGAAACATCCTCAATTTAAACTGGATATATGGCAATCAATTAAATAAATAAATAAATCGGCAAGCGAACCTGTAACGCTGGATTTTATCGCGTGGGCAATTATCTTGAATTGGAGAATAATTCGCAAATAATGGTTTGATTTTGCTTGACCTCTAATGCTGATTTACACCACAGATGATTAAAGATAAATCAACATATGAAATGTGGTATTTTTGTGACATGCTCTTGAAGCATCTTTTACTGATATTTTGGGATGGAACAGATTTTAGCATTTAACAAAATATGTGACCCGTCATATCGAAAGGTACCTTAAGGTCGGCAAAATCAAAATTGATTGCTTGTCTCATCTGAAAGCTGAGATTTTAAGCTTTAAAATGACACCTTGATTTTGGTTATTGGATGTTCGGTTGCGAAG
>JXSR01S003805.1:37485-59727 GCA_000969725.1 Ophiothrix spiculata
CTCCATGAGCGACAATCCAAGATGGCTGCCGTCCCATAGGATTTACACGGCGATGAAATCAAAATGGCGGAGAAACCCTGTTCCCCCCTATAACTTCCTTGATTTGAACAGATATGGTAGGTAGATTTATGGTGTCAGATAGAGCCTGGCTAACACATTGTACATGTCATTGTACCGGTACATACATGTAGCGCAACAAAAATTATGTCCACTGATATTTAATAATTAGGCCTACCTAAATTTCCAATTAAAATGCTTAGTTATTTTGGAATTTGTGGTTTGATTATGGTTTATAAGTTTGTTGTACAAAATTTAGATTTAAAGTTTTAAAGTTATTCCCATTTTGAATAGTGTTTGGCCTCAAGGGGAGACGAGATATTGAGTGGAGTCCACCATGGAGGCAGTAGGTCAGTCATCACTTCCCCTTCGTTTGGCCACCAATGGATCTAGCCTGGCCCATTCATTGCCTAAGCTGACTCAAGAGACGGAGCTACAGAAGATGTTGGCAGATGAGAGAATGCGCTGTGAAACTCACAAGACTATCTACCAAACACTCAAAGCAGAACACACAAAGTGAGTAGAGGTGCCTAGATTTGATGCAAGCACATTTGAAAGAATGGTTTGGGGTTTGTAACAGTCAAGGATTTTTACAAGCTAAAAAAGTCAATATTAGATGACATTGAGGAGGAAAAGTGGGTCACTCAGTAAAAATGCTTGTTTAAGTGATACAGAATAGTGTATTTGAAGCTGTATTGCAAGCTTACGAGTAACTTTATTTTGAATTAGACCATCCCACGCCCTTTGAGCTCATCGTTGTATGTCTTTTTGGTATTTTTTATTTCCTTACTGTTTGATTTATGTTGTGTTATAGGGGTCGGCTATTTAACGGGCCTCATCGGCCTTCCAGCCGTCTCCTCCATAAGATTTTATTTGTCTGTCATTTATATGTACTGTTTTATATGGAAATAATAAAGTTGAAGTTGAAGTTGAAGTTGGGAACAGCTCAACTGCGCCAGACGAACACATGGCTGGCGCATCAGTATCTTAATGTATGTTGCTCTGCGTGAGAGGGATAACATTTGCTCGCCATAAAGAAAGTATTACCAAATTGTATTTAAATTATAGATTTAAGTTTACCTAGGCCTTCAATATTATCATCATCTGTCATGCCATTTCGTCACAGTCTGTTAACATGCCACAATCAACAGTATAAATGTTTTTTGTCATAATTTTAATAGCTGTTACTTTGAATTCAAAGTTAAGGTTTGAATTCACAAAGTTCTTTCCCGACATATATGATCCACATGGTTTACCTCTTGGTCATTTGACTTATCTTATGGATTCTTATAGGGCTATTTGGCTGGTGCTTCTTCTTGAATTCTGAAGAGGTGACCTATCAAACATAATCATCTTTTCTTTTCAAATGACTATTTGGTAACCTCTGCTGGTGGTCTGTAGAAGTCTATAGTAAACCATTTTGGATGATCAAAATTTACTGAATTTTGTCCTCAGCAAATGAAATCACTTTACACTACTTTGCCTCAGAAAGCCCTTATCAAATATCTATAATGTTTATGTCATCTCTCCATCATCCTCCTCTCAAATAGGCTCCAAGATGATAATAGGCGTGCCCAGCGTGAAGTGGACCGTCAGAAAGAGGAGGCTGCATCCATTGAAGAGCGCTTCAAATCTCTCATGGCTAGGGCTACTAAAGAGATTGCGGAGAAAACTAAGGAACTTGAAGATCTCAAAACTCAGGTTGGTTTAGGCTGGTAATGCTAAACTAAGACATCCATTTTTCGGTGAAATAGAAAACAGACAAAAATAACGGAAATGTTAAGTGTAACATGGAAAATTGTGTAATGCTGAATAAAGAACCCTAAAATCAGTAGTAATTTAGATAATAAACAAATATTTATATGTCCATATCAATTATCAACCATGAAAGCAATGTTTTATCACCCTTGCCAAACCCTCTCCGTCGTTTTCCCCATTAGCGAGCTTTGATTCTAACTACGGATGGTTCTATATGACAGTTGAGTTGGCATTTCAAGTCATTTGCGTTTGTCTGAAGGCATGCGCAGAAGACTCTACTTGTCAATTTCACTATCATAGAACCATCTGTCCTTGAAATTGAAAGCCTGCTACTATCTTTTTGATTACGGCTGAACCATTTCACCGGAGCCGACTGGGAAGGCAAAAAGTTTTAGTAAATATGGTGTTTATGCGCACGATTTTGTGTAATACTGGAAATCGCCGAAACTAGAATAATTGAAAAAAAAGAAGAATTTTTAGGTTGTAAAACAGAAAAGTGGATGCTACATCTTTCATGGTCAGTGCAACCATAGGGATCATCTCATGGATGGACTGGGCTACCAAAGATCACAGAGAATATAAAGGAATGACAGATCTCTGGTTTGTTTTCGTGATCATGATTTATACTCTCATGGCTAGAGCCATCAAAGAGATTACAGTGGAAAAAAAGGAACTAGAGTATCTCAAAACTTGGTATGTTTTGTCTGATCATGCTAAATTTCTTGTGGTCAGGGCTACCTCTCTAGTGGTCAGGGCTACCAAAGGGATCACAGGGAATATTATACAAATACAACATGGTATTGAGGGAAGTAGTGAAAATTGCTGATCTCGAGGTGTTGGATGCGAGTGACTACTTCCCGACGCGAAGCGAAGGAATAGTCACAAGCATCCAACACCAAGGGATCAGGAATTTTCACAACTTCTCGAAATAAACCATGTTGTATTTGTTTTACTATACCTCATAAATATTTTACTAAAATTTGATATCAACACATCAAAAATCACCCAAAAATGTAAATTCTTCTCGATCACTGTATGAATTTCCAACTGAGAAGTGATATGATTACAGGGGTGCGATAGTTTGTCAATTTTTTCCCTGCGTGGGCTTTACGCTACTTGGGAGAAGTAGGCATAATGCTGTCATGCGCATCAGCTTTAACTGACCAATTGTATTTCGTGGTTTCCTAATAAATATTTATGAGGTATAGTAAAAAAGAAAGACGGATCTCAAATCTGTGGTTTGTTTTCCTGATTATGCTTTACTGTGAAAACAAAGAAACTAGAGTATCTCAAAACTTAGGTTTCTTTTGTCTGATCATGCTAAATCTCGCATGACAACGGCTACCAAAGGGATCACAAAGAAAACAAAAGAACTTTCAACTATTTAACTATAGTTGTTGGATTTATGAACGCGTACTCAGAGTCTTGTGCGTAGACGCAAACAAAAAAACCTTGAAATGTACGTGAGACACAACTGCGTATTTGTCACAGACACGCGTTCACGAATTAAATCCAACAACAATAGATCCCTAAACTCATGTTTTTAGTTTGATCATGCTAAATCTCTCATGGCTATATTGGCTACCAAAGAGATTGCAGAGAAAGTAAAGGAACTACTAGGTGATCTCAAATGTTTTTTTCATGTCTGATCATTCTAAATATCTTATGGCCAGGGCTACTACAAAAATATTGCAGAGAAAATACAGAAGATCTCAAAATGCGAAGGTTTGTTTTGATGCTAGATCTCTCAAACTTATAAGTTCAGCAACAAGTTATGTGTCAAATTCAGTATTCACATGGCATTCATTTATTATAAAATTTGATGTTACAGACAATAACGCCTCAAAAGCTTGAATTAATGAAAGTGAAAATAGCTGAAGATTTGGAACAACCCTTCCGTGAACGCTTCACCAAGATGGATCAAGAGGTGGAGTTCTTTCGCAGCGAATACAACAAACTCCGTTACGAGCACTCATTTGTGAAATCTGAGTATGAACACCAACAGGCAGAGCACAAGAGAATTTTTGAGGAGATGAAACTGCAATATGAATCAGAGGTAATTATGATCCCCCTGTTTCGTTCATATTAAAAATTGTTGATTAATGTGTTTTTTATGTCATCTGTTATTCTATTGAGTGGCTTCTTAGATCCCCCCCCCCAAAAAAAGAATGTTGTGTTGCCCTCATATTATTTTTTGTAATTTTTTTCAAAAAGCACCCAAAACTTTTTCCAGCATTTTTGTCTCAAAAAACACCCATTCTATGCAAAATTGGGTGTTTTCCCGACCCTTCTCTTTGTCTTTTTCTTTGACTAGGGTCGGTCGACTAGGGCAACACAATATATTTCTATGGCCTTATCTGCAAGATTGTTTGAATTCAAGTGGTTGTCGTGCCATGTTATTTTAACATGACCCGAAAAAGCACTAAAACCTCCAATTTGTATCAATTTCATAAGCACTATTACACAGCAATTTGCGCAATCCTGTTGTTCATGTCTACCCTAACCGTAAGATTGATTTGATTCTTTTTCTCATCATCCCAGATTACCAACTTGCACAAAGACAAGGAAGCCATCATTGCCAAGTACACATCAGAAAACAACCATGATGGGCACAAAGTTCGCACTCTGCACCGAGATAATGCCGCCCTCAATCAGAAGGTCAAAGGTCTACTGACAGAGTTAGAGGAGATCAGGGCACAGCGGGAGCAGGCTGGATTGCAGTCTGATCATGTGTCTAGGTTACAGCTTAGACAGCTTACAGAACACAAGGCTAACATCAAAGCATTGGAGGTAATTTAGAACCTGCGTTATAGCCAAAAGCGGACCCACGTCATACGCAGCACAATGATAAAAAGAACTCGCGTTGGACTTTGTCTGCGGTGAAAACAATCAATACTTCAATCAGACATCCCACTATTTTCTTTCTCTTTTAGCGAGAAGGTAAGCTGTGAAATGATGAGCTGTTTGTCATCTTGTTGTGATTTGAATACCACACATCTCACATGATTGTGGAATCTGAATTATTTTTTAAAATTTGCTTAAATCAATCAAAGTTTCCCAGAGCCGGCATTTACTCCATAGAATTGAATGGGAAGTTGGTAATTGTTTTTACTGCTCTAATTTCATGAAGCTCCCTGATGTAAACAAGTCCGCTCCTGCCTATATCAATAGTAAAATCCAATCCAAAGTGCTGTTTTTAGATACATCTTTGAAACAAAAGTTGCAGTATTTTGACAAGCATACTCAAGCGTATGTGTTTAAAAATACAACCACATGCAATAGTAATTACATTTATTGTTCACACATGCATACTGTATGCAATGTGGAGTCTTTATTTTGCCATTTATAATAACTTCAATGATTTAGTGTGTCTAATAAACACATCAGGTACCTACACATTTATAAGCACATCACATATATTATGATTAGACTGCAGGCAATATCATTGTGTTGTCTTAAAAAAATAGAAGGGTGTTTAAACATTTTTAGGTTAAAGGGCTTTAATATTTAAGAGCACAATCGTATGAGACATGCAAAATTAGAAATAGTGCAATGAGTGATATGTGTATAGATTTTGATGTAAGGTGTATTAGATTTTTAATGACTTTTATGCGTGGGCTGAATATTAGCACGATTTCATGCATTTTCTGAACATGGTTGGCAAAGTGTTTGTTTTTAAGAAACACAGAACACATTCCAGGTTTGATATTATTAACCTTTAATATAATAATATAAAGGGTTCTGGAAATATGAATTCAGGCTAGGTTGGTTTTGTGTGTATAATATGAAAAAATGTTGATTTTTTTTTCCAACAAAAGACGGAAAAAGAGTCACTCAAGATGCACACGGAACAACTCCAAAAGGAGCTTGACACAACTCTAGATGGTCAGCGTTCCCAGTCCAGCAAGATACATGACCTGGAAAAGGCCAGCATGGAGTTGAAAGGTCAGCTAGAAGAGGTCATACACCAAAAGAAGATTGAGGTCACCAATGCCAAGATGGAACTTGTCAAATGTAAAGGAGAGCTTGAAAGACAGAGAGATATCATTAGTAATGAGCTGGAAGGTATGCAAAAGAGAATTTCTTATAAATTTTAGTTCTCACTATCATATTTTGCACCATTATTGGAGTTGGCTGGTCATTCTTAGCTTATGTGGAATTTCTCTGAAAAGAAATATTTTAGATCGTGTTTGACATTCCATATTCATCTCTGAATGACTAATTGTGACGTTCATAATGAATCAATAGCTCGCAGGAATTGTTTTGCTCTTTGAAATATATGTTGATGTGATGTAACATATTATGGTTATTTTGAGACATCTACTGGTTTTTGTACAGATTGTATTGAGTTCCCATATCTTGGATATTTTTCATTATTGGACATGCGAAAGCAGTCTCAGAGATACCACACTTCAGGAAATTTTGTGTAGATTCATTCTAAGATTTCAGGAAATTTTGTCTGTATTAAATTAAAGTGATAGTGGTGCTTATCTAAATGGTCAGTAAATTAAATAATCTTGTCTCATTTCAGGAAATTTTGAAACCATCCAGTGGCATCCATGAACTGTCTTATTAAGGTGGTTCTAAAGGCTACGGTGTCCTGCAGTAGTTCACATATGAAACTACTTTTTTTTTTATTTGCATTGCAAACTAATCACAGTCATAAATTTTGTTTTGAAAAAATTCCCTTCAACGTTTACGAACGAGAGCCTTCTAATGTTTCTACTTCCCAATTATTTTTGTGTTAATTTCTAGAAACACTGAATAGCCGAATTCTCAGAATTTTCATTCATACTTCCCATGCTTCAATTTTAACAAACAAGGTGTCAAATAAAAGCTTATCAAATTTGCAAGATTCTCTCGTTGGCTTACAGTGTTTTTAGAAAATTGTATAGGTGTTTGAAAATACGCCTAAATTTAGGAACTAAAAAATCATTTTTCTTGACAATAAAACACTTTATGGCAAAAAGCCCACGAGAGAATTTAGCTATATATATAATCCTACACCAGCCCCTAAAATTGGAATGTCATAGCACATTCCCTCTTGACATGAAAATTCAAAAACTCTTGATTTTTTAGGGAATTTTCAAAAAATAAAGAAAAACATAAGAAATCAGCCGAATATTATAAAACTTAATATATGTTACCTTTGAAGGGTTTTCTTTAAATGGAAATAGGTTTTGGTTCCCAATCCCCAAAGCTATTCACTTTATAGCCAATTTTCTGACATGTGTAACTAGCCATTAGAGCTACCTTAATTCATGTTGCCAGTTCTGTGGGTGAGATTAATATTGAAAAGATGTCAGAACAGTGTGATAGACATGTTTTCTCAATCTTGTCCCACCTTGACAAATTTTGTAGCAAGCGCGACAAGCCCATATATTGATTACCTTGTCATGATATTCACAATAACATGTTATTTTGAGTTGGAATAAATTGGACTTTTCTTGCAACAGACCATCAAGCCAATATGTAAAATGTGTGGTGCTTCATCATGAGAGATCAAAATTTCAAATTTGTGATCGTCTGTCACATCTACAAGCTAAACCACCTTCAGAGTGTATAGATCATACCAAGTAGTGATGTGTTAGTACATTGGATTTTGTTGATAAATCATCAAGATTTTCCCTGCTATCAAGCTATGGTGGCTATAGATAATATGCACATAACTGAAATACATTTTTCCACAATGTATGGGTACTTAAGATGTTTTATTTGCACAATGCAGTGGTCTGAATATCAACACATCATAAATTTCAAGCACTTGAATGTTGGGGGTCAAATCATTATGCATTTCAGAATATGTGCAAGTTGTCAATTGTATTTCATGTACTTATCCCTATTTTGCCCATGATATAAGAATTATGTTTTTTTCATACAGATTACAAATCAAAAGTGGAAGTTCTCCAGAGGTCAATGGATGTCCAGACCAATGCCGTCACAGAGAAAGAACGAGAGATTGCCAAGAGAGTTCAAGCAGCTAGGGAAGAGGAATGGGGCAAGTTAAATCAACTGGAGGGTGAGAAGTTGGAGTTAGAGGCACAAGTACAGGAGATGGGAAAAATGAAGATAGAGTTTGAAGGACAGAGACAAGCTGATAGGGACAAGTGGGAACAACAGATCAAAGATGCATTGCAACAGAAAGACCACGCAGAGAAGGATTTACTTGTTCTCAGGTAAGAGTGACGTTTTTAACACCAGAGTGTAATAGGCCCTATGTTATTGGAATTCCCAGTTAACAAAAACAATACACTTTTTGCTTTTCAAGTGAAGAGAAACATGAATAAACCAATGAAATAAGAAGAGGAATCGGTACTATAGATCTTGGATTTAATTTGTGAATGTTTACTCGGATTCTTGAGTGCAGACGCGAACAAAGCAACCTAAAAAATGTACGCTTGCATCAGAGACAACTGCGCATTTGCTACTGACGCGCTTTTATGAATTAAATTCAACAATTATAGCCACTGCTTTGCTATTGCACATAGAGCTGAGATATTGTACATCCAGATTTTTTTGAAAACAAGCTTAATTGCTAGTTAGAAAGTGTTTGTATTTTATTTTCATGCGCAAAGCACATCCAAATTTCCAGCCGTGTGTGTTGTAACTTGTGTGGAGCCAGATAGGCAAATTTCCATTAACATGGAAAATCCAGAATTTTCGTATATATACGACTGAAAAAGAGGAATAGTTTACAATACTAGTAATTTGCCGGCAAAGAGCTACAAGCAATATGTCAGTCAGTCTCATAAGTTTAACATGATGGTAAAACCTTTGTAAATTTCCTTTTCACAGAGTTTTCTATGGGAATTTTAAACGTAACACAGGCGATTTTAGTGATAGATTTTGTATATCTTGTATATCATGTCACTGTATTCATTAAGCTTCAAAGCAATTTCCCATTAATGAATGAAAACGATTGAATAAAATTACAAGAAGTTAGCTAAAAATACTGGTACTTTGAATTACATTTATGATGTTTTAACTAGACAAGAAGATATCTCATCAGGCATGAAAATCTTCATGTTTCAACAGGAGTTTCTGGGTTTTTTATTCTCATTTATTCCATATCTCTGTTATTTCTAATCTAAATTTCTATGTATTTTGTTTCATTAGGACCAAATTTGACCATCAAGCAACTCTAGAAAAAGATTTAGAACAAGAGCGACAAGAATCTGCCCAACTCAGAGAGTCTCTTCATCAAAAAGAAACACAGCTACAAAGCCTGCATGGGATAGAGCAAGAGCTGAACGCAGATTACGACAAGCTGCGTAGTACGCATGACATGCTGAGGGACGAGCTTGAGCGTGAGCGTGAGGAGGGTGTTAGGAAAGAGAAGGTTGCTCATGGTCAGATGCATCAGTTGAAGTTGGCATTCCAGGATGAGAAAGAGCAGCTGCAGCAGAGAATTAAGGAACTGGAGGAGAATGTGGAGAGGTTACACAGGGAAGCCAAGAAGAGAGATAAACAGTTTCTTAAGGTATTTAGATATTGTACATAGTAACAAGATTATTACTTGACTTTAAGTTATGTATTAGAGTATGTGCTTGGTTTTTTGAAAAAGTAACTCAAACTCATGAGCAAAGCCCTAGCCACCACAACCATGTGGTGGTAAAAGAAAAAAGCCGGGAATGTTAGTTGGTCATGTAAATGCAAGAAAGTTGAAGATGCAAAAGCACCATTTCACATTTGCATCACCCACTAAATGGTGCCCAGTCATGGGTCAGTGGCTGTTATAAAGTGGTTCTTCAGTTGATAGTGTCCATGAAGAACCATTTCAAAAGCCACTGATATATTGAAGAATTTTTTTTAAAGATTTTTGTTGCATTCCAGTGACGAGATGTTAAATAAGTCATTTTTCAAAGAATCTCTTACATCCTGCACTCCACAAATCAATCATTAGCCATACTATGCTGATTCTGTTTTTATTATAATAAATGCTCAACTAATTTGCCCATTACATTTTCCACAGAAAAGAAAGCAATACAAACAACAGATGGATCAGCTAGAAAACAAAGTGCAATTACTCAAAGCCAAGAAGGAAGAATTAGAAATCCAGAGAGATGCCTACAAGTAAGAAATATCTACCTTAAGGACAATCTTTCTGCAAACCTGTTTACACAAAATGCATAAAAGCTGTGTTAACATGCAGCCCGCTTGTATGTGTAACCAATCACATCTTTTGCATGATATGCACTGCATCGTGCTGGATACAACAAATAATAAGTGGAAAACCTGGAGAAAACAGGGAAAAGATTGATTTTAATATGACTCCACCCTACACACTCTAATTTGAAAAGTACACCACTTGGTCATACTTACGCTGCTGTCTTACTCATGTAGTTTTGTAGCTTTGTTGCTGCATGACATATATTTTGCAAAAAACTTGTCGCCTCTGGGGCCGATTTCACTAACATTTAACATTGATCGCTAACACCGTTATGATCGCTAATTCAAAAAATGATAGCTAAATTGTTAAAAATACCAGCTAATTAGCGATCATTTTGGGGGTTAGCGATCAAAACGGGGTTAGGGACCATCGCTAAATGTTAGTGAAATCGGCCACTCATTGTCGTAGTGGCAAAGCTGCATGGCGCTAAGATAATCAATGTCAACAAAATTGTCACACAGCAAGTTTTTCCGAGTGAAATGAATTCAACTCTCTCAGCGACATGAAGCAATAAGCTGCAAAGCTACAAAAGTGTGAAATGAAGCAAGCAACAGAACTTCAAAGCTGCAAAGCCCCAATAAGTTTAAAAGTGGCATTATGCTATCCTAAATTTCCAAATTATATTTTAAGTATGAAAACCTAGTTGAAATTTGCCTTGATTTTTTGAAATTGTGGCTTAAAATGTTGGTAAATTAAGAAAGTGGCAAAAACGAAGTTATCCATGCATACTTATTTATTCAAAGTTCTGGTTGGTTTTGCACATTGAGAAATTAAACATGAATTAATACTTAAATATTTACATCCATTTTGAATAGATGGATTTTATTTGTTCTGAACTGAGTACACCAGTCACAGAATCACAGCGAACAACCTCCAATTAAGTCGCTTGAACACGAAAAGTTGAATAGATGGATTTTATTTGTTCTGAACTGAGTACACCAGTCACAGAATCACAGCGAACAACCTCCAATTAAGTCGCTTGAACACGAAAAGTTGCGCCAGTTGCTGACAATAAAAAAAGCAATGAAATCAAATTTTCCATCTGGCTTTGCATTGAGGCCTTTAGTATTGGGTGATTATCATTAAACTCAAAAACCTGTCCTCCACGTGCACTGGACTTGTGTGCATTGATAGTAAATTCAACTTAAATGTTTTACCTTGCCAAAATATTTTGCAAAAAATATTCCTTTATTGTTTCATTCAGAAATCAGATTCCTAAGGGAGAATACCACAAAGCAGTGCGTCAGTTACGCGAGTTACAGCGTCGTCACAGTCAGTTCAAATCGGTGATGCAGAGTGCGAATGTCCAAGACTCGATTGGTGCTGTCACATTCTTAGCACCACCAACAGTTTCATCAACTCCACTGCCTACTGTAAGTATTCAGTTTTCTTCACCTGGATAGGGTAAGACTTGAATGTGCGTATCTGGCATAGAACGTTATTTTCATTAATGGTTTGCAAAAATAGGAGGTTCAACTTTTATCCTCTATTGTAGAATTTTCACATAATGTCCTGCTTTCAGGAAATATGTTGACAAATGTCCTAAACAAAAGTATACGAAACTCCAGGAAATTTAAAGATGTTTTGATAGTACTATAAACGCCATTTTTTTGCACTGAGTAATTTTCGCGCAAGTTTTATTTTAAACAATTTTGAATCATTTTGGGCCTTTTTATTTTTGCGCTTGTGATTTTTTAACGCGTGGCGGTATATAAATACCACATTTCGTGCTACATTTATTTTCACGCTAGGTGAATTGAGCGCAAAAAGGGTGAAAATTAATGTAGCGCGAAATAAACCACTTATACAGTACTTGCTCTCATGCCCATGTATGCCAGATACAAAGATTTACACTGAATGCAGGAACCTGTGTCATTTTTTTCAGCACATGGGGATCAAAGTTGGGATGTTCAAGTTTTGTCAGTGATGGATAAGAACTTGCGTATCTTAACCAAGTGCACATGCTTTTTGCTCAATTTTAGCACTAAATAGATAATAATGTAATGAAATTATGCCTGGATCTACATTTGTTGGTATTTTAGAAATATTTCACCCGAGTCTGTGCAGTTGCTTGCGGTCAAGCATCACCCAAATGTCATTGAGTCCTGTTTGAACTCCATGCAATATGCAGTCTGGCATCTTATCATTTCTCACATCATTAAGGGGCCTGTTAAGGCTTATATTTTGACTTTCTTTTTTGGCTTATAAGTCTAAAAATATTAAGTTAGAGTAAAGAAAAGTATACATTTCTAGAAAGGAAATTTGATAAGGAATCTGTTTATGCTATTGGTTTTGTTCAAAAATGACCATATTTGGAATCAAATAGCAAAAAACAGTGATTTTGCCTAAACATGAAACGGGAAAAGTAACTAAAAAAATTGTTACTGCCCTTTTATTACATATCGTTTTTTGGAAACTGCACAGAATTATCTAGGATCGCATTTTTTATTTTTTCAAATAAAGCCGAATTTTTCGAAATATAATGAAAACCATGTTAAATGTAGTGTTTCCGACATTTATCTGCATCAATTTTGATAGAAACTAATGAATATCTTTGATTTGAGGACCTTAAATTGAAAAATGAGAAACGCGATCCTAGATTTTGATATACTGTACATAATGGTTGAAAAAGATTTCCTTGCACTTTTTGGTTTTTTTAGTTACGTTTCCCGTAAAAATGATGTTTTTTCATCAAAACTGAAAAGGAGAAATCCCATGTTTAATGAAGAAATCGCAAATTTTGACCTAAATTCCATGAATTTTGAGGTCTAAACCTTGGGCATCGGACATCAAAACCTATTATGTAATTGATATCATTGGTAAGTATTGTGCTCAACTTTCAGATCCAATTTTAAGCTCTTTATTTTGTAAATATTGAAAGAAATCTAAAATCCCAATGTTTAATTATTTGGTCTTTGTTTACAACATTGACATGTTTATTGCGGGATTTTAACAAATGTGCTTATATGCAAGAACATACCGCAACGCGTTCACCCGCGCACGCAGTACTTGTTGCCGCGCAAACAGGCACGCACATCAAAACGCGCAACCTAAACGCAAAATATAGGACGCGTATCTATGCCTGTATTTTCCCGCCAACAGCCACGTGTGTTTTTTACCGTAAAATGTCAAAATAATCTCTTAATTTTACCTATAAATAAGTTTAAAAAGTTTTGTTTTGTAGTATTTTATTGTCTGTAATAAAAGGTAACATGCTGAAGTATCAGAAAATGCAGAAAAACAAAATTCTGCTTTAGAACAAGCGACTGGGATTAACAGGCCCCTTAAAGGGACTAGCCTAGATCCGACTTAGAATTAAAAACTTATGGAAATGCTCTAAATAAAGCTTAAAAGTATAGTAAAATCCAAAATAGTGCAAAAATTTACACACAAATGGCTCAAATTGAGAGAGAATTAATTTGCAATATATCATTCTTTGATGGTGGTGTGACTATCCTGTATTTCCTAAATCCTAAATTTGTACCTCGGATTGATTTACCAGATAAAAGATCAAACAAAGCTCCTGGAGATAATTTAATACCAAAAGAGACACAATTCCATCAAAAATAATTTGTTTGCCCATCACTGGTGTAGAAACAAGATCTTTTTAAGTTTTCAAACCACGTTTTTGCGCCAGCGTAAAAAATTAAAGTAGGTAAAGAATGGCAATTTTCTCCAATATTCCTCAAAATCATGGAAAAAACTACTTTTAGGTTAATTACTATAAACCAGGGGTTCTCAATTAAATTTGTTGGTGGGCCATTAAGGACAAACACCAGTTCAAAAATACATCTTGGAGGGCCAAATGAAGACCTTTTTCAATGCTTTTCCTATATACTTCTGTATTCAAGAGGCGATCAAAGGGCCAAATAAAAGTAATTCGGCCCACGGGCCCCTATTTGAGAAGTCCTGCTATAAACATGATCTATCGATTCAAGTAAAAAAATATGTAAGTAAAAAATTAGTGGGAAGAATCTAGGCCAGTCCCTTTAAGTAGTGTTCAAGTTGGTAGTGTTTATTGAAACTTAAAGAAATACATCTAATCATAATCAAAATACCATTTGTCAAAGTAGGAAAAAACGATAAATGTTAGCAATCAGTTTGTAAGCAAGAGATTATGCATGTAATGTGGATGTAATGTTACAAATTTTTTTACAAGTCCATGTTACATTCATTACTATTATGTAGAGCCCATCACCAGTACCATCACCAATGCCTTCAGCAAGAACACCAAGGTGATTGTAGCTCATTTGAAGATTAAGTGATGTTATTTTGCTTGAAATCAAATCTGTGTGTTCTGTTCTTGAATGAAAGTGAATCAAAGAGGCATTAGGGGCCACTTCAAAATTCAACTGGTTGCTGACCGTCTGAACCAGGGGTTCTTCATGGCCGGTTGCCTTTGTTCAGAACAATAGCAACTGACTAGAACGGATGGTTCCGTTGACCGCCAGTTGAGTTTTGTAGTATTCCTTGCATGATCAGTGTGCCTATAGTTGTTGGATTTAATTTGTGAACGCGTCATCAGAGTCTTGAGCGTACACGCAAGCAAAACAACCTTGAAAATGTACGCTCGCGTCATTGACCACTGCGTATTTACCTACAGATACGCGTTCACGAATTAAATCCAACAACAATAGCTACTTATACATGTACATGTATATCATTTGCGTAAGTCAATGTGTTTGAACCTTGCCTAAGATCTACTTTCATTCAAATGTACTTTACCACAGGAAATTATAAAGGTGAATCTGCCCTCGCCGACATCTTGTTGTCACCCATGGAGCAGAGTTATTATGCCTCCGGATATGTTCGGTGTTTGGCCTGATATCCATGTTGATTGCGTAAATCTTCACTTGATATATTTATAGTGTGTGCATTTTGTTTCACATGCACCAATTTTCCTGTTAATAGAAGAATCTCGAAGTGTGGCACACGGAGCCATAAAATGGCGGAGGTACAATAACTCATCCTCCATGAGCGACAATCCAAGATGGCCGCCATCCCATAGGATTTACACAGCGGTCAAATGAAAATGACGGCAAGGGTAGATTCCAATTTATAATTTCCTTGGTTTTACCCATGTTTACAAGTTTTGCAGTGAAACTGGGTTCACACCCTTATTTGCACTGTTATGTGAGGTTGCACAAACCTACTGCATATTCAAAGTTGTGGATGTATTTTTTGAAGACGTAACTACACGGTATACAAAGTCGGTATCTCTGCTGTAAATCAATGGTTCACACAGAAACCTCCAATCCGAAGGTTAATTTTGAAGGTTTTGATGATCAGCATGGACGCATACAACTTTGAGTATGTGCTAAGGAATATTTCCACAAACAGTGGTAGTATTTACGTGATCTATATGGATTGTAATTTTTAAGTCTTTATTTGATCATATTATTCTGTAACATATAAAAATGGCAGTTTTGATTTCTTGACATCCTATAATGAAGATTCTAATACCAGCACAAGTTCTGCATGAATTTTTCCAATTAATCACTTTCTTATGATGCAGTTAGAGTTCCATTGAAAAACATTGCACAATGTGAAATGCTTGATCACATTATGCCTATTGCAGTGCACAATGAGAAGAATATCAAAAGAATACAAATGATAGGCCTGCAAATGATGCACTTGCATAAACTTTGAATGCTTCAGAATCCACATGTTATGCCCTAGGTCATCGCTATCAAAATTCATATTTTTAGCATATAAAAATCCTTGATTGATATTACACTCCCGGTCAAAAGTGTTTGGGCACAGAATCTTTAACCAGCCATATCTCGAGAACCGTTCATCATTTGCGCCATATTTTTCCGGATATATATTTTACATATATAGATCTAAAGAACTCAACAGGAATTGAATTTACCGCATTTGAAAATATGGCGTGCTAAACATACTGTATACTTTCTTCCGCACATTCAAAAACGGAATTTAAATACATAATTGCACATTTGTTGGAAAACTTATGACCTGAAAATGTCCTTTACCGTTACACGGTGATAACGAGCACTGAACTAATAAACTACATAGGTACATAGCAAAAAGTGTGTGTGGTGTATTTGTATATGGTCAAGGAAATCAGCCATTTTTATGGTTATGGAAGATCGAATATCAGAGGAAACATAGATTTTTTTATATTGGATATATTAGGCACCTATAAAAAACATGAATTTTTTCAGAGTCTTGATGGTTTGATATAATAATCACGTTTTTCCCGTATTTAAGGGTGCGCAAACACTTTTGACTGCGAGTGTATTTTACAATTCTAAAATGGTTAGTGCAAATTTTATGCATTTGTGAATTGAGACGTGTCATTTTCTAAATTACTTCCAGGTCCCAGAGAGTAATAATAACACAGTACCTTAGGAAGATTTTTAAAGTTGTAAAGTCAAATAAAGTTTTCAGCATTCATTTATTTTGCATTCACCTAAATCTAAATAGAAATAAGATTTAATGATAATCATGAATAACATCATTAAATGTATTGACAACTAATGTGCACACATCATTGATTAACCTACCATCAGACAGAAAGGGAAGTGAGAGATCATACATTCATTTCATTATTCTTTATAACACATAAACAGTGTCAATAATACTGTGTTGGATTTTCATTGCCCGCGGGACACGAGACAAACCTTTTTTGCCTAATCATGTATTAGCTCTTTGTATTTTCGATTTTCATTTTTATTTTTAAATAAAATTAGAGAAAAAAAAACAGAAAAGAGTTGCCTTTTGTTTTGGATATACAGGGTGAGTCAAATTAAAGTGTAATCAACGGAGGATTTTTTTAACATGAAATCTGTCTATGCTTATCATTTTTAATTATACTTGATAAATAGCAAATTTAATCAGCTTTCTTGAGAATTTTAGTTTGTCGAAATTAACCGATGCATTCAAAAGTTACAGCCGTTTAAGTAGAGGTACCCAATTTTGATGTCGAACAAATTTGCTTCAATATGAACTCTTTTATACTGTACAGCAGTGGGTAATGTCTTATTGATTATGCATTGCTGAACTTGACACTGCATTGAAAATGTCAAACGGGCATGCATTTCGCAGAGATACTGAAAAAGATTTAATGATGTAGATCAAATTACTGATGGTCATTTCAGATATCAGTGTACAATCTTGATAACCAATGCCAGGAGATAAATCATGGCGCAACCAGCACTGTCATTTTGTTGCAATTAAGTATCATCAGACTCATAGCCCGGTTGAAGATCGTCGTCTGTTTTGTCTGTAGTTTACGGGTGCCAACCAGGTCCCATCACCTCAAGCTATTTAAAATATTGTTTGTAATCTAAAGACCACGCAACTCTTCATAACAGAAACAAGGAAGGGTCTGGATGATCCTGAGCCAGATGATTCAACAAAACAACAACCGAATTAGAAGTGCTTTTTTGAGAGATCTGAACATTACCCAAGAGTCAACCCACTACCCGATATTTTACAGTCCACATTCAACAGCCTATTGTTTTCTTGTTATTTAATTTCCATAGGTGTTCCTATCATAACAATTGATACAGCCTTTGTTACCAGAACGCACGTACACTAAATAGCGTAGTTTTTTCGCCTTTCAAATTGGGTACCTCCACTCAAAATATAGTAAAACGAACTGGTTATATAAAATCACTGATTAGATTACACTTTATTTTGACTCACCCTGTATCATAAAGGCCCGTATTCACAAAAGTTAATCCAGGATTTCTTATTCGCAGAACAGAGATAGCCCATAGTTCTGAACTAAGTTTAATTTGACAAAGCCTATTAATTTAGTCTTAATCTTCATTTCCGAATACCAAATGAAGACATCAATTGAATGAAACTAAAGTTATTCCTGTAATAAAGTTATTCCCCTTTTGTGAATACGAACCAAAAAGATTATATTCTATGAGATGAACAGAATATACGTCCAAGATATATTTGCATGAAGAAATTTGATGAGATTAAGAATCACAAT
This sequence comes from Ophiothrix spiculata, assembly GCA_000969725.1. NCBI lineage: Eukaryota > Metazoa > Echinodermata > Ophiuroidea > Amphilepidida > Ophiotrichidae > Ophiothrix > Ophiothrix spiculata. The sequence continues at coordinate 55,440 of JXSR01S003805.1, forward strand.
AAAAACTCAACTTTCTCCAAGGTAAAATAAAATAAAACATTGCATACCGCATTGGATTTGATAAACAATGAATTTCTTTAGCCTTATGAAAATAATATTTCAGTGCAGGATACATATTACTATGTGCTTGACCCATTTTGTACCTTGATTTTTCTAATCCGTGGTGAGCATGACTGTTAATCCTTATTGATAAATAATCTTTCGACAACAACATTGTATATAAAACTATGGGCCTGAAATGTCTTAAATTACTACAACAAGTGAATGAACCTGCATTGATTGATTGATACCCACGACATACTAATAAAAGTGTACTAAAAAGTTAAAATACTAACCAATTCATGCTTAAACTTTTCCTCATTGTACAGGATCGACACCAGCAAGATATCACATCCATCAGGAATAGACTGGATGAGTTAGCAGAAACACAAAGGATCCAGATGGATACACTCCTTGGAGAGCCAGGCCGTGATGACAAAGATGGCGCCTTATTTGATGATGCACTGACTGCTAGGAGTGATGTGGACAAAGAGAACCTGCAAGCTTTTGACTTAGATAATAGAACTGATAGTCACTTGGATTTCTGACAGGGTGGTATTGGTGCTGTAGATTAGCGTACACTTTCAGTATTCACATTTCGTTGGGGTTTTAAAGTGCTGTAGGTTAGTGCTTTACACATTTCAGTATTCACATTTTAATGGGGTTTTACACATGCACTTTCGTGGTAAAAGGATGCAGTTGTGTGTGCTACATGTTTTGCATTTTATCACATATAGTTCACAACAGAGAAAATGTCTAAAAAGCTGCAGTCAGTTCATCTTATGTAAGATGTCTTGCTGGTTTATACTTGCAGCTTGGTAGTTTAATCATTATATGGTGTCAAATTCTTTGGGTTGAAACTTGTCTGGTCTGATTGATGTACTGGCAAGCTATGACAACTTAACAAGATTCCTTCAATTTTTTTTTTATTGGGCTAACCATATCGACTCTAAAAAAGTCATTTTTTGGTATATTTCTTTATTTGGTGTTCTTCTAGAAAATATGGGCAATCCTGTAAAACCGACTTCATTTTGAACATGGATATGTGCAGCTAAGAAAGTTGGTATTTTTTCGGTCTAAACAGCCAATCAAAAAGGACAAGATTTTTTATGTTGAAAAGTGACAAAACTGCAAAAGTCTTGTCGCTCAGCCAAATCAGAAAATTATAAAACTAACCAGACAACAAAATTACAAAGTACTAGGTTTACCATGTGCTGGTTATATCAAATATGCTAAAATGAGAAACATGTAGGAGCTGACAACTACATCCCTTTGCCATATATAACTCTTCATAGTTTTAGTTTTCACCACATGTGTAATCTCCGTCACACCTAATCATGGGTAACCAAATTGCATATAAAGGGTAGGGTTCTTTTATGTGTCTCCTGGTGCTAGAGCTGATATATGCCTAATGAATGATTTCTGTATTGTGTGAGTAGTTAATTCACTTTGCACTTCAGTATTGCACATAATCTAGTAATAACGCAAAAGTATGCTAGATGCCTTGAAACTTAATTTCAAAAGTAGAAATTATGAATTGAATCTAGACACCCAGAAAATTATAGGCAGTAGACATCAGGATGTTTGTCCAAATAGCACGGGTAAAACAATTGCTGACTTCCCTTTCAACTCTAGAGAAAATGCCGGTTCGAGGAAACTTTAATTGATTTTAGCAAATTTTCAAAATATTTCGATTCCAAAATCATATGAGATGTGAGGTATTCAAACCACAACAAAATGACAAACAGCACATCATTTCACATATTTCCTTCTCGCTACAAAAGAAAGAAAATGAAGGGTTCTCTGACTGAAGTATTGATTGTTTTCACCGCACACAAAGTACAACGCAAGTTAATTTTAGATGATTGTGCTGCGTTTTGATGTAGGTCCGCTTTTTGCTATACTCACGAGCAACCAACGCGGGTGATACCATCACCATTTGACTAGGTTATGATGTTGTTGACCTTGTAGCTAGTTGTTACCGCTACATGACGTCACAGGATGTTGAGAGGACGTCATCTTACGAGGTAAAGTTTTGATTGTCCTATCCCATGCGCGATATAAATTGTGACTGACCCTCCTGTGCGATTAAGGGGTGGTTCTTCCACCCTCATCCAGATGGCCTCCTTTATGCCTCTTTCAAACCACCGACTGTCTCTTTCTAGGATCTTAACATCCTCAATGTCAACTTCATAACCACTGGCCTTTCCATGGGCGTAAACAGCTGATTCCACTGGTCCTCCAGTGGACCTTGCAAGATGACTAGTCAACATCACATGATGTCATGTAGCTGAAACAACTAGCTACAATGTCATCAACATCATAACCTAGTCAAAGGGTGATGATATCACCTGCAACGTCGGTTGCTCATGAGTATTATTTTCTGGTTGTCTAGATTCAATTGATAATATTTATGTACCAACCCAGATGAATGAGAGTATACGTACATGTTCATGTTTAATTTCGAAAGATTTTATTTTATTTTTAAAAACTTGCAAATTAATTATGAAAACTCACAGTCCATGTTTACTAATTGGGATTCCAAAATGTGATAACTACAAGACTGTTTTTTTAATTTGAAAATAAAAAAAAAATCAAACAAAACAAAGAAACAAAAAACACCTTAAATTTATACTATGCCCCATGTTTAATTCAGGTCTATTTGCCTCACAGGGTAAAATTCATATCCATTTGGCTCAGGGTTTTTTAATCAATCAAATTTTCGTGTAAAAGTGTTTTTTCTTGGTGCTTCATAGCGAGTCATTTTATATGCTTGACTTATGTCATTGTCAAAATCCTATGTACCTGTACTATGTGTCCATCCATTACAAATCTCCAGTGATTGTGTAAAAAAACCACAAGTATTTAAGTTATAGTCTATCAAAATTACAATTTTTACAAATTTGAAATGTTCATGCCTTTCATAAACTACTAGCAAAATATCAGCTTTCATTTCAACTCCAGAAATCTTCGACGCTAACACTTTCTAGATGTAGTTAAATTTGAAATGTACATAAAATTAAAATTGCAATACAGGTTTTCACAGTTATGACATATCATGCTTCAAAGAATTGAAACCCTATTTCATGGTGTCATATGAACTTAAACAAGTGTCATTTTTTAAAACTGAAGATTTTGAATCTGCAAGAAAACACATTTGACCAAGTGCTGACTTGAGTTGGGGTTTGTGGTGGATGGTCAAAATATGTATACCATATTGTGATTTTTTTTGTTTGAAACAGAAAAGGATCCAAGCAATGAATTGACAAACGCAATTGGATATTGTTAGTATAAGTCTCCTTAATTTCCCTTTATTTATAGCCTGAATATCATTGATGGAAAGAAAGCCAAAATTTTGTTGACAGTGAGGTGCTAAATGTTATTTAGATTATTCTATTTTATCTATGCACACTTCATATTGAATGCATTTTTGATACAATTTACATGTAGCAAATATTTCATGTTTATATCAGCAGAGTGAATAATTGACCATCTATGTATGTGTATAGACACAAAGGAAAATTTATTGACTGAATGCATCATTATATGAATGAACATAATACGATTTTTGAATAAATATTTTCACATTTACCCATGATTAAAGATATATTTCAAAAAAAAAAACTTCAGAAAGATGTTCAGATAACATAACTTTGCTAAAATCAGTATTTCACATTTTGTTAACCAGGGTCAGCCAAAGACAATCTAAACAAGTGCCAGACAACAAAAATCAAATCTGCAAACAGCACTTGCAGTCACTTTTTGAACATTTGTAGTGTTTGACATTCTAATTACAGTAGAAACTCTTTATAACGAAGTTGCTGGGGACAGACAAATTACTTCTTTATATCCAAAATTTTGTTATATCAGGGTTTTTAAAACAATAAAAAACAAAAGAAATTAGTAAAATGGTACAGGAAAATTACTACTTTATAACAGGGCTTTTCTTATATCAGATTTCGTTATAATGAGTTTCTACTGTATATAAATATAAGTGCTATTTTCTTCAATAGAAATTAGATATGGCAAACCATGTGCAATTTTTATATATAACCATAAATTCAATGATGTGCATATTTATACATGTATAGTATTGTGTTTTTATGACAGAATAAAATTTACAGATAAGTTGTGAGTGATTTGATATATTTTATTACTTTGTAACATTTCATTTAGTAATATATTGTTTCAACACCCTTACTGTAAGGTTATTTCGTAAAATATTATTTGGCACTCCACATCCCTATTT
>JXSR01S003805.1:60737-79600 GCA_000969725.1 Ophiothrix spiculata
GTCAAATTGTGTGCCTTGGACCAGCGATCAAAAGTGCCAATGGTGACCCCGTTGTATGACCTTTCCCTTGGGATCCACCCCACAACTGAATGATTAAGTAGGCGGTCAATACGCAGGCGAGACTACTGGTTCGCGAACTGGTTTGTAAAGCATTGTCAGCCGGTATCCCTATTTCTCAAAATGAAATGTCCATAGAGAATATTCTATTTGTTAAGGTGGATTTTTTTCCCATTATTTAGCATAATATGATATGCCCCACCATACCGGTATATATACAGGGGTGATTCGGATATGTCCCGGGGGGGCCACTTAGCTATAATGGTGTACACATGCGTGAACAAAGGTTTTCAAAATACCCCCTAAACACGTTTTTCGAGTAGCCTTAAAAATGACCCCTAAACAAGGATTTCACACGGTTATTCCTTTCATTTTACCCCCTGAACAAGTTTTTCTAAATAAATACCCCTAATTTGCTTAAACAAGTTTGGTCGGATTTTGAAAATATACCCCTTTTTGTTGAAAATCAGTGTTTTCTGACCCCTAAACACGAAACGTACGGACCGTGCCTCTTCACAAAAATACCCCCTTTTTCCGTGTTTTTTTGTTCACGCATGTGTACAACAGTATGGCTAAGTGGCCCCCCCGGGGGATATGTATCCGAATTTGGATACTCCGTATCACAATTCTGATACCCGTATCCGAATTTGGATTATAAACAGCTGAAACGGGATATCACACAATATCACAAGTCAATGACATTATCATCATTTGTTATCTAAATTCTAAGAAAGTATTGGCCTAATAATTTTGCCTTCTGTGATAAGAAGCTATCAGGACATGTATTGAAGCTGTTCTGCTGGAAATGCACAGATGAAAATGACATATCCACAGATACATTTATCATAAATGCAAGAAAGATGTTCTACATGTACTTACCAGCTTGCGCTATCGATTTGTTTCCTGCGCTACGACAGGCGTATCATAATTCAGATACCCCTCCATATCCTTATTCTGATACGGGTATCACAATTTGGATACGAAATGTACGTAAGTATCCAAATTCGGATACATATCTGAATTGTGAGTTATGCTGATCTGAGTCTGCACCTCTATTTCATTAAATTTAAATGTCCCAACAGAAATATTCCACTATTTGGAAAGGGATGGTGTTTTAATCATGTACTACAATATGCCCCTCCGTACCCCTATTTTATAAAATGGTATAGCCCAATGGAATATTCCATTAAATTGCCAGTCGGCACCTCTATTTCACAAATGAAATGTCCCAAGAGAATATTCCACTATTTGGAAAGTGGTGGTGTTTTCATTACTTACTACAATGTCCCGCCATACCCCCATTTTATAAAATTTAATTATAACAGAATTTTCCATGATATATGCAGGGGAGAAGTTTCATTATTTTGTAAATATTGCCAGTCGACACCCCTATTTCTCAAATGAAATGTCCCTAAAGAATATATACCCCTGTTTTATAAAATGGCATAGACTCACCAGGTATACACTGTATGCAGCGCCCCAAGAAGGAGCATTCGCACAGGGGACCAACGGCTTAACGTGACTATCCGAACCACGGAGCAATTAGAGTAAAGTTTCTTGCCCAAGGAAACAAGGAGACGTAAACCGCCTGGCCCGGGGCTCGAACCCGCAACCTCTGCATTAGGCCAATAGAATATTCCATTACATGTGCTGGGTTGAAGTTTCATTATTCGATAACATATTTTACAAAATGATATGTCCCAGCAGAATATTCCATTATTTGTTTTAGTCCGATCCATAGGACCTTTGTTTTTTCGATGACATCCACAATATAAGTCCACCATCGCATCATAATTCATCCACTGACTATTAGGCTTCGATCACATAGAAGTTTACGGTATTCACTATACGCTATTCGATGGCTATATCTTATATAGGCACGGCGAGCTATACGTTTTTTCGAATAGTGCCCTCTTATGTGACCCGGTAGCATCAAATTAACGTGTTCGATTGAATCTATACGCATGCCCAAGTGAAATCATGCACTGTATACCCTAATAGTATAGTTAAATGTTAATCGCAGCCTTAGAAAACCCACTGATCTCACCCCTTTTTGGGTCGGTAGTTACTGGCTTTCTAGATCACTGGACTTGGTAGTTATATACTGGCTTGTGTCTTCCAAAAAAAACCCCCAAGGGTTCTATGAATCTAACTATATTTGTTTAGGGGCAAGGTTTTCATTATTTGGTAAAATATATGTGCCCTCAACATCCCTATTTTATAAAATGGAATATCGCAACAGTATATTCCATTTTATTTGCAGGGGTGAATTTATTTAAATCTAGTTATCCCTGTACCCCTATTTCATAAAATAGATAATTCCAATATTTATGCGGGAGGGGGTTGCGAATGGGGAGAATGTGATAGTTCACACCAGCATCTTTCAAAACAAAGTAGAGGTAACATGAAGCTAACACTATCAACACTAAATAGGCAGGAATTATGAGGCTTTTCTTCATCCACAAGTAAAGATAATCCAACTTACATGTGCTGCCGTTGATTCTGACGAGCGATTCACACGTAATTATGCATGCTGGGTATCCTGCAGGTGTGCTGTGTTCAGCTAAGCCATACTTATCTGTATAACTCTTCACGATTTGGTGTTGATCAAAGTAGTAATGCACATTATTAGCAAATTTATCCACAAAGTGAATTTTCACCAGTACAAGCAGTATGTAACAGTGTACCACAAACTGTAAACATAATTGTTCTACAGGTAAAAATACATGCAAAGGTTGAATTTGGTCGCATATTAAAAGTACCAAAAATCAAAGATGCTTTCTACTTTCAAGTACATTGTATTTATTTCAGCTCACACAACTATGAACAGCATAAAGTGTAACACATTTCAATTGAAAATGTAAAGTACAGACTCCCAAAAAAGTATCGCCTCACCTCGAAAAAATAGCTCGTACGCAAATATGGAACTCGCAAACGTAATTTGAAGATTATGTGTACAAGCGCCGGAATTTCAGCTTTCTTTTGACACCCTATTTCTGACAATTGACTGAAAAAGAATGAAGTTATGAATTTTTAAACCCCTCGAGGTCAATTAATAAAAGTTGCAAATTTCATTTTTCGCACAGTACAAAATGTGGCAATAATTGCAATGGTGTTATTTATGCGTCAGTTAAAGGTTATATGCAAAGGTTGGGCATATTTGACACCAAATGATCACAGCTGTATCAAACAAATTAAACACAAAAGTAACCAATTTTCACCAAAGCAACAACAAAATAAGATAAAATAACTATTACTCAATGACCATCTCACAAAAACTAAGGATCCAAGCAACACCCAAAAATGACAAGCATAAGGGTTACCCAAGAATTATGCAGTGTTGCCAGTCACAATGCAAACCAATTTACTGCTCAGTGGTCACCTTTGCATATAACCTTTAATGAAATCAATACATTTGGTTTCCAAGCGGATATTTTTTTGGAGTCTGTATGTTGGTAACTCAGAAGAGATAATGGTACAATGGAACATTGTAAATACAAGCTTTGATAATACAAATCCCTAATAATTACAAAACTCTGACATTTATAAATAATCAAAGGCGATTTTCAGGTCCAAAGAATCAGCTCAAATATTCTGATACATATCCCAATTTTCAGGCTAAGGACCATGCGATTCCAACCTAAGTCCCTTCACACCAAATCCAATGACAAGCCTGCAGGCAGGTGCCGCCTTGGCATATTGGGTCTATGGGAGTCAGAAATTCTTAAAAGTGTCAAATTTGGTTAAAAATGGTCTCAAAATTCTTGTCTTGCAAAACTGTCTAAACTAAGTAATATTTTCCAAAGTCTACGATCAATCATTGCTATGGTATCAAGCAAACCTCCTTATTTACAATAAGTGCAAGTAAAAAAAACCCTTTATCTTAACCTTTAACCATAGCAACTATTGATTTTAGACATTGGAAAATATTACTTTGTGCAGACAGTTTTGCAAATCCAACATCATTGAGACCATTTTGAACACAACCTGGCAATTTAAAAATGTATAGACTCTCATACGCTAATCTCATGACTTGTATGACCTTTCATGTTTTGGATAGAACTCAAGGACCATTCATCAGAGATGGGTTGAAAAATACTTTTCTTGATGAGAGAAACAAGTTAGGATGGTTTTGAACCAGATTTGACCACTTTTGAAATTTCCACCTGTGTGGCCAACTTTGTTCCCCTCTTCCTGCAGGACCCTGTGCAACAGATAGATTTTATGGCAATCGCTTCGTCAGTGTTGTTTTTATTGCTATTGAGTTCATTATATGAGTGGCATTATGCAAAGTACTTAAAATATTATACAGACTCAACCTTCTACACAGCAACTCCCTCAGCACTGCGTATAGCCTCCCTTGCTCCGTTGCTGATTTGGTGTTACAGTAACCTGATCTATGATCCAGTGACAATCCATCCATTATAGTTCTCGCTAGCTCAGTTGATTAGTTCTCGTACTGTTAAACATGAGATATTGATCGTTTCGCGTTCAAGTCAAGCTGGAGTTGAGTGTGCGAAAACTGTATATTCTATGAGGGTGTGAATTGCTCAAGCTAGGGTTGCACCAATTAATGTAGGCTGCAGAAAGCCCTTTGGCCCCAGGGAGTCCAGGTGGTGATTTAACCCAATGATTAGAACAAATTGTATATGCTCTGTAAAGTGTGCTGAGGCCGCATGGAATTACAAGTCAGGGGAGGCGTAGTGCACTATAAATCACCTGCATTTTTTATTTATGATTGAAGAAGTGGCACATCAATTCTGCACTGCCTCTTACAACAATGTTATAAGTTTAAAAATCCACGTTTCAGCATTTTGCATTTCTTTGTAACCGTCGTCATGTCCTTTCTTTCTTCACAACTTTTCCATTGTTCTTCCCAACTTTTCCGTTATCATTATTCACACTGAAAATTGGAAAACACAACAACATTGATGACTATTTCTTAGATGCTAAGTTTAAAAATTGTCCATAAACTAAAACAGAATGGGTACGGATGTGAAAAACATAGTATATTATTAGCAGCATGTATACATTTTATAGTATATTATTGTTTCAATTATATTTAAGATACAAACATAACAATCTTAATGCAGCCATGGCTCATCAACAAATTGTGACTAGAACAGGACTTTGTAAAGTATGCAACAATGCTTTTAATCAACAATCTATGGTACTGTGACATCATGCTCACATGAATGTGCACATACTTGGGTTATGCAAGTTGTGTCTGTTCAAAAAATTATTTGAAACAATAATACTGTGCTCCTCTGATCCAGGGCCCTATTTCATTAAAGTTAAAATCAACCTAAGTCATAATTCTATGATTCATCCTATATTTTGTTATATGAAAACAAATTTTAAAAAACCTTTATTTTAAACTCCTTTATGAAGTAGAAGATAATAGTAATAATAACATTGGAATAAACTCAAAATTTAAAATTCTATCCACAGTTTAAATGAACAATTCATCTTAAACTTTTATGACTTAGGTTGATTTTAACTTTTATGATATAGGGCCCAGATATCAATTGGTATCAACATTTTTCAATGCAGCGAAGCCATTATACTTCTCACAACACCAAAAAAAATTGCAGTTTGCATGGCCCAAGAAATTGAAAAAGGCAAATATGTCCTTGCTGTCACCTTGTTTTTGCACATGGATCTGAATGGTTGTACCTCTGAATTTCATAAGCTTGATTGCTAGTCTTGAATTGAAAATCATAAAAAAAATGTTGTTATTTCAAGCACAAAAAATAAATGCCTTTCTAGCAATGTGTATTACGAATTGCTTTAACTACGTACTCTGATTTCCCCACAATTTCATTTTATAGAGTCTCAGTAAATGCCAAACGTACAACAGCTTACCCGTCATACCTGAAAATCCAGAAGGTGTGATAATTCCCTTACTGCAAAATTTAAAATAGTGGAGTCTTGCCCAGCCATTTTGCAAGAGCAATATTGTGGCCCCCAAACTTACAGGCTGCTGCCAATACCTTTTTACATTACTCACTTGTCAGTTGCTTCTGGATTGAGATTTGTGTAGAGTTTTGCTATACAGCTTCCTCCACTTTCAGCACGTCCTGCAAACTCCACATGCTTCTTAGAGTGTAAGGCATTCATACGATTTGTCCATAATGATAATAATGATTGAGGTCCTGAAAAGCCAACAGTAGAAAAATACCAAAAAATGTTTTTATAGAAGAAATGTAAACGGTCATTACAATGGTGTTACACTGTTGTTTGAGGTGGACATTTATTCATTTTTAACCAAAAAATTCATTTTTTTTTTCACAGGAAGTTGAAAAGGCAGTAAAAATAACTGGAATGTGTTGCATAATAAAATTTTAAACTCATTCTGAAACTTTACTTCAGTTTGATTGAAATTTTGTCAATTTAGAGCTAATCTATTGGTATTTTTAGTAAATTCAGATTTGTGGAAAAAAGAGGGCGCTATGCATATTTCAAATTATTGATTAAATTTGATTATGGATTATGTTGTTTGAACTGTGGAGATTTTGGCTAAAAGTGATAAATAAAATTTTCTTGAGGTCAGATGCTTCATTTGCATATCTAATTTCGGTAGTACACGCCAGCATATCTAGTCCTGGGACTTTTTAGCACAGTGTGATCACACCATGAGGGCCAATCCATAATTTTTATGAGCTACCAAATATTTCACGCAAGAAGTCTTTGTTGTTCAATAATTCTCAATGTATTTTCTGATAACAGAGGCTTGGTGTGAAGAACATAAGCAAATATATGGAGGCACATTAAAAATGTGATGCAAAATGTATGGTGATTTTCATCAACAAGAAAATTGAATGCAACTATTGTGTCAAAGTCATACATACTAAGGCACACAAATGTTGGGCAGGTAATATAATGGACTATGCTTGACCACACTACATTTTAATGCACATCAAACGATTCAATCATTACAGGACAAAACAGTGAGATTTCGCCTCTTACCTCTTCCATGTTTGCCAATAGATTCTGTGACCGACACCCTCTGCTTCTTTATAGGTGGCTGCTCCATACCATTTCTTGACACTCGGGCAAACTCAACACCAACTTTGCCTAATGTTGGTGTCCTGAAATTGGAACATTGAACACTGACAAGGTAATCAACTTGAAAGTACCTGTACTCAAGATTCCTCAACGTTTCCGGTAGTTCGTTGACCCCGAAACGGAGGAAGTTTCTCGCAGGCAGGTCACATTTCCATGGTTCCAACCTTAATTGATGTCAACATCAAATGGTGAAAATAATGATTCATTTATGCCTATGATATTTATAATAGATAGTACCAATATGAAAATGGGAGATTTTATCAGTTGTAAACTACATGCATGCCATCATCAAGCAGAGATGTATCAATTATGAAATGGTATAAATCTTTAAAGTAATAATAAAATTATGTTTCTCTTCTTCTTGATCTTCCATTTTTGAAGATTCTTCAACTTATTTACAACCTTGAAAAATGAATCGTGATCACTGGAGGGGTCCACCTCTTACAAGATGATATAAAAAAATGCGTTCTTCGGGGCCACTTCAAAACTCAACCAGCAGTTATTTGCTGGTTCTGGTCGGTTTTGGGCGGCTGTCAATTGTTTATTCCAGGTGAACTGGAGAGAATCACCCAGAACTGCTGGTTAAGTTTTGAAGTGGCCTCATTGGTATCATTTGGCATATTGAACATACCAAATATGAAGGAAAATAAGGCTATTTTGAGTAATTTACCAATGAAAGTGATAAAGAAAACCTATTCCTTTTTTTTTTCAAAACCTTGATAAAAAACATACAATTTATTTCACTCGGCTTTACATTCAATTTTTGATGTGACCCAATCTTACCTATCTTGTGCGGTCTTAACAGACAGATCCTGTGGTAATAACTCTGGTTCTTTTTTCACAACCACCTTCTCCGCTGTTCTCTTGGTGGACCCATCTAGGGCTGGTTTGCGGCAATCAAGGACACAATCTAAGACTTCCTGATGGGCTGGTGAGATTGAGCTAGCTGCTCGTACTAACACCTCCATTTCTGACCACATTTGTCGGTACTGTTCGTCTCTGTCAAAACATTATTATATCAAAGTATGGTATAAAGGTTTTTATGCAGAGAAGACAATTTCAACAACTAAACTCTTTCAAACCCCTTGCATGCTTTCCACTGGCTAATTTGGAGGGGATCACTAACAATCAAGACAAATCAATTTGGCCAATATGTCAACATTTAGGTTGAAAGCGAATTATAAGGTTATTATACATTATGATTTAACATGTTCCCCAATTAACCAAGATATCTTTTCAAAAAAGAAGGTATTACAACCTGCATCACCTTTCCATTTTGTAACGGAATAGGAAAAGATCTGTATCAAAATCTTTTGATTCATATACAAAGAACATTCTTTGACATGTTTCCAACCATGCAGGTGCTGAAACAGCAAATTATAGATTAAATTCTAGTCACTTAATTGTCTTAGATAGACACATATCACAACCTATCTGGATTGCATCTTCAATCCACTGGCCTGCAGCTTTACAATCAAAATATCCTCATGTTCTAAAAGTTTAACATACTAGATCCAACTAAAAAGTGCACAATCCAAAACAAATGCCCTCCCCCCCCCCCTGAATCAGCTGAAAACTTGAAAATATTCATGCCTGATGATAGAATAAAAAAAATCTGGAACAGAAGAAATGTATGTTTACCATAACATAGAGGCAAATTTTGATTTCATATGGTCTGTAGCTGGTTTCAAAGTGTCTGTTGTGGCGGTCGCACGACCATTGTGAGGTCAAAAATTTCAAGTGCACAAACTCAACCTCTCGCATCTGGATAATTGCAGCAAGCACAACAAGCCGATATTACCTTGTCATGATAGTCACAATGACACATTGTTTTGAGTTAGAATAAATACAACTTTTCTTGCGACAGATCATCACAGCAATGTGCAAATGTGTCATGATGTATCATGTATCAACTCAAAATTGCAAATTCATGGTTGTCTGACCCAGCTACAACCGCAACAGCTACTATGAGATCACCTTAGCTGTGACTTACTTCTTTGGTCCCTTTCCTCTGAATCCCTGTGGAGGACACGGTAGAGTTTCATTCTTGGCTTCCATGTCTACTAAACGATAAATGACTCGCTTACATTCGAGTACTTCTTGCTCATCTAAAACTGGTTTGGTTATCAGTGTGTGTAAAGGATCTATCGTCTGAAGATAGGAGTTAGCAAAATGAGGGGAAAAAATAACATTAATGTCAGATGTGAACATAGAACTGGTGTGGTTATCTAGAGGATCTATACCTGTGTATGTGGTTTACTTATTTTTTTGGTGCAAGTACTAATCACATTTTAATATTCTTTGCTGATCACATTTTAATATCTTTGTCCATGGTTTAGGCACGTATAAGATATACATCTGATATACATCTTCTATTTTGCCCCAAGATTGTGTGCGTTGAAGTGTATGCTTTCGGCAATTTGTTACATAAGGGGGTTAACGTGTTGCATTAATATTCTTGTTGAGGACAATTTTTGATATCCTGCAATATTATTGTCAAAACTGTAAACAAAGACCTATTAATTGAACATTGATATTTTAGTTTTCTATCTATATTTTCAAAACTAAGACCTGAAAACTTGATCTCGAAATTGAGAATAGTAACCATCAATACAAAGAAGATAATGACTAGTCATGTTAGATGCTAAAGTTCTAAAAATTAAAACTTATCCTTTTAAGATCCAAATTGGCAATATTTTCATAAAACATGTAATTTCTCATATTTTTGTATTTTCATGAAAAACATTCTTTTTTTAGACAAGATAACTATAGTAAGGAGCATTTGTGATGCAGAGATGCCACTGTGTTTTTGAATACAATACTGAAAGATGCGAACGATGCAAGTGTAGTTTCACCTGCCATAAGGCAAGGTACCTATTGAAGTTCTATGGGCAGTTCCCTACACACTCTTGTCCTTATCACTAATATAATGACCATTGGTTGGTTTAAATGACACATACTTTCTTCATTAATTCAAAGATAATTTTTTGTACAAAGTTTGGAAAAAATACTGACAACTTTTGTTACATCTTGAAGAACACAATTTTCTCCAGGAATGCAATTTTATTTTTAAAAATTAGGTCCTGTAACCCCAGTAATGTTCAAAATGAAGTAAACTTTCACCCAAAAATATCATAATTGTAGATTTTCTGATGGTATTGTCAATATTTTAAGAACCAAGCATTTATTTAGACCAACCTTATAGATTACGAAAATCAAAATGAAACAAAGTTTCTGATATAGGTAGTTTTCCAGTTTGAAAAATCGGCATTCAAAATTTTATAAATGCCAATTTACTCAAAATGTATGCTTTGTTCCAACAAACTGATATCAAAGTTCATATTCTTTATCATAAATACTTTCAGATAGTGTATGCTTCTATAAAGTATTGCCAAATATTCAAACTTTAAGTTTTACAAGCAATAAAAAAACCCAAAAACACACACCCAAAAGACAAGGGTTGACTGTACCCTTAACAACCAATTCTAATATTATACTTACTGAAGGCATATTGAATATGATAGTGTCTGAAATCACCATTGGCCAATGTCTGGTCATTCTTTCAAGTTGAGACTTGGCTGCAAAAGGGATAAAGAAAGTATCAAAACTGACATTCTTTAAAAGGTTCTCTCTAAAAATATTTTAAATATTTCTGTGGTATCATTTTTATAAATGATATTACTCTCAGTACAATAAAATTATATCAATTTAAGTAACTTGGAAGAGCTCTCACATGAGCACTCAAGGGCAGCCATGGTCAGTGGTTCATATGTGTGTAAATAAAACATTAAAGACAAGGATAGGTGAACACAAAGATGAAGTTGAACAAATTACAAACACAGTGCAGACAAGGTCATCACGAAAGCAGACGCTTTCAACTGTGAATAAGTCAGCCATCACAGACCATATTGCTTCGAACAATCACGTCATTGGATGGGAGGAGATGAGGGTCGTAGGCACCGAACAGGACAGATATAGGAGATGGGTAAAGGAGGCTATACAAATTAGGAAGAAAGGGGACACCATCATGAACCGAGACGAGGGGCAATATCAACTTTCACATATTTTTGATGATGTGCTAATTCCAAGGAAACCGGATGTCAAAAGATCTGGCAACACCGTCGCTAGGAAACAGTCAACTAGCATCGGAATTGGCACTTCCATCTAAGTGTTGAAAAAGACAACAGGTGTTGTCGAAACGTCCACTGGTGAGTGAACATACTGGATTAGGATATAGAACCTTTTGATATATTGTTAACTACCAATCCTGATGAATCTATTCAATGTTAAAACATATCTACATTGTATTTTCGCATTTTGGCTATTAATTCCTCCCTAAAGACAGGTATCATGTAACATGTCTCTAACTTAATATTAACCTTTCATAAATTAAAGAGGATGTTTTCAACATCTCTCAGACTCACAGATACCGTATGGTCTCCACATGGACAACGGTCGGTCACCAACCGATCTCATGCAACCTCCAATCGGTGTCCATCTCAACCCGGTATGACACTGTAAACACATTATAAACCTCACTGCAGGGTCATGTAACTAGGGTATTGTGAATTCTAAGCTACTGATCCTGCAATTATGTCATTCTCAAGACACATCCTTCATGATGTATGGGATATCCCCTTTCCTACTTATATTAATTTATGCCTGTACCTTGCCCATTTCTGGTATTTCTTGAGATGGTGTAAGTCTCCATCAACAGAATATAAAAGTCCACTTTACAAATTCCTCAAAGTCAGAGATCCCTGCACTAACATGTGACCATCACAATGTAAACTTAAAGAGTGGGATGGGAGTTGGGTACAAATCCTACTTCTTACCCCTATCCACAGCCTGTTCCTCTTCCATTTCAGGCATCTCCTGACACGGAGCAAGTCGATTTTCTCTCATAAATTCTCCAAAGTCAGGTATCCTATAATTTGTGACCCTCCCACCGCAACCTTCACTGATTGATGGTGGATCCTCTAACTGTGACCTGACTGTTGACAAACAGTGTAGGAAGATTTCTCCTCCATGGCTGGCCAACATGTGAGTGGTCACCTTTGTGCCTATTTTGCGTGGCTGCTCAAGCATGACTTGGCGACCGTTCAGTAAAAAGTTTGTAAGGCACAGTGATGGTCTACTATTAACCTGAAACAAAATAAGAGCGGAAAACATTTGAAAATGACATTTGTGACCCTAGCTTAGTGATGAATATTTCTCACAAAAGATAAAGCTCTTCGTCTTTTAAAAAACATGAATGGTAAGGCTAAATAAAACTAATAGTTTGTCTCAAAGCTCTCCTACTCTTGAAAAACTAATGCGAAATGCGATTTTTTTTTCCCTTGTGTGACAGAAGTCCTGAGTGCTATTCTACAAGAGTTTGATATGTTCCCCCCTTCATATATTTTCATTAGGCCCTTTTTGGAACTCAAAAACAGAATAAAGACCAAATAAATAAAATTAACCATTGTTGTTATTTGTTTTTTCACAGTTTTGGTGAAATAAAATTTAAAAAGGTTAACAAAATTATTTTTTCTGATTTTGAGGGAAACTAACGCGCACGATAAAACCAATGCGCGCGGGAGCTTTGAGACAAACTATTTTATTTGGCCTTGAAACTAAATATTTGTATAACCTGTTATTCAAGTTTAACTCTTAAACCACTAATCTACTATTTATTCAGCTAAAAAATGGTGGCAGTTTTATCTAAAATGTATAATTTTAATCAAAAAACCCCAAAACCCCTATAGATATTTTTCACCAAACTATTTTATGAAAAACTTGACTGAAATTTTTCCAAATTAAAATTTTAATCTGTCTTGGTATCACATATAAACAACTTTTAAATTTGGATAGATAATAATAATAATAATAATAATGTGAGATTTTTGAGCGCTCATAACAAAGAAGCCGCTGAGCGCTGTACATACTTGTAAACGAAACCTAAGAAATATACAATTTTTATACATACAATTGTTACAAACAGCTACAGAATCACATTCATAGGAGAAAAATTTGGAAAGTTATATAGGTAATTTCTCATGCAGTCACTGAAAATAGTCTTCAAAAAGCAGAGTCTTGAGAGTACGCTTGAACTGACTAGTAGTCATTATTGGAGCAGCGTTCCTGATTATTGCAGGCAGATTGTTCCAGAGGTTTGGTCCAGAAACTGCGAATGATCTTTGTCCATAGAAATTTGTTCTTGGACGCTGCGTGGGAAATCCGAAAAAGACTTGAGATGAGGATCTGAGAGTACGAGCTGGTTCATAGCGGCTGAGCAAATTAGCAAGATAGGCAGGAGAGTGATCGTGGAAAGACTTAAACACCAGAAGGAGGATCTTATATTCAATGCGCTTTGATATAGGCAGCCAATGGAGATCATGTAACACTGGAGTGATGTGATCTCTGCGTTTAGTCAGCGTGACAAGACGGGCTGACGCGTTCTGTAGTCTTTGGAGCTTTTGAAGGTCATTGACAGGAAGGCCCACAAGGAGAGAATTACAGCAGTCAAGGCGTGAAGTAATGAAGGCGTGTACTAGACGCTCAGTAGTAGCATTGTCGAGGTATTTTCTAATTTTGCCAAGCTTATAGATAAAAGCCCAGCCACTGCAACAAACGTTACTTATATGAGTCTTTAGCAAGAGATGGCTATCCAAAGTGACACCGAGATTGCGGGCTTCACGATTGATCCTTGACGTGAGCATCAAAAACCCCACATATATAGTTTTTTTAATTCCTCTTTATTCTTCAAAATATTTGCTCTAAAATGTAATAAGGGCATTTTGTCAGAAAAGTGGCTTGAAAGTCAAATGAATATGGCCAGTGTGTGCATTTCTAGCTTAGATACATGATGGACACATGCTAGTCATAAGTCAATATGGTCAATACAATCTTACATAGTGAAATAATAAATGCTCAAAATGTAAAAGAATACTTACATCACCAGGGGATATTCTATATGTTCCTGTGCAGTATAAGAGTTCTGTTGAATGAAAATAAAAGCAATATTAAAACAAGTACACATAGTTTATGTACTTGATTTATGAATGCTGTTAAAACAAAATGACAAAAAACAAACATATGAACCGAGGAGTTGAATCCATTGGGGTATTTATTATTTATTCAGAACTAATAAAAAAAGACACAAAATGGCATGTAAAGTTCATAAATGAAATTGTTGACAAAAATTTAAACCAAGGCAAATAATGTCAAGTTCCCCATTCAAATGTCCCACGTATCCCAAGCCTTAAAAGATGGCAAAATCAACTTCTTTTTTTGATTTTCAAATGTCTTGTCCATGAAGCCCCATCTTATCTCTCATGTCATTTTACTTATGCTTCAAGTGTTCACTCACATAAAACTCGTAATCAAGCATCCAATGGTCTTGTTATACCATCTTTTAATGTGAATGCTGGCAAGCGAATGTTTTTGTACCGTGCTTCTAAAAGTTGGAATAACCTTCCATGCCATATCAGAAGTCAGGCCATGTCAATGAACTCAAATACATTTAAAACTTTTGTCATGACATGAACATTATTCTTAATGCATATGTTGATTTTTATGCATTGTTCATGCAATTAATGTCTTTTAAATACACTGTATTTTTTTTATTGTATATATTGTATTTGTATTTAATGTAATTATTAGGGTCTCATGGGAGACCAGTTTCTGTAACTGGTATGAGTTAAAACCCTCAATAAAGATTGTTTTACTACTACAGTGGAACCTCTTTTTAACACGAAATCTGTGGGGCCACACATTTTTCTTTGTGTTATCAGAACTTTGTGTTATGCATCACATTTTCAATATAAATTTAATGCCAGGGACCTGAAAATCAGTTTTGTGTTATCAGGGCTTTTGGGTTAACAGATTTCGTGTTAAAGAGGTTCCACTGTACTACTACTACTTCTCTGTAATACCCTAAATTAAACCCACCTCCCGATGTAGCTCTAGGCTGACACCATTTGAGTAACACACTCTGATTGCTATCCACTTTACTCGATGATGATGACGCATTACCAGATGGACCAGACGAACTACCTGATGCACCAGACTCTGTAGCAGATGTTTGCTGTTGCAATGCTTCCAACTTGTGGATTTCTACGTGAGCACTTTTGTGGTGTAAGAGATCTACGTCGTAATTTGCTGAACTACTTGCATTTTGTTCTTCCTGAAAGAGAAATTAATAATAATAATAATACACACAATTCATAGAGCGCCTTATACAACTGTTTCAAAGCGCTGATGCCTATTATTACGCTGCCGTCAGGAAACCGTTACAATCATTTCGCATTCACCTAGGAGTCGCTGGCCAAGCGCGTACCCTATCTGCACTTAGATTGTAATGTTTCCCATAACAGCTTCCCGATAACGCTCGGGTAGACGAAGCAATGAGGAATCGATGCCTTGCCAAAGGACATAACCCGTTGGCCGTAGCGGGGCTCGAACTCACGACCTACTGATTCGTAGTCCTGCTCTATTCCACTAGACCACACAATCCACAATTGAAATGGAAGATAAACAAAAATGTCTGATTAACTTCAGTTACCAAATTTCCATGGTTGTATCAGTTAATTTTATCCCTATTTTGACAAATTACTGAACACAATAAAATTAAAAAACAATTACATTTGTTAAAACTTTCACACACCAAATTACAAACTCATCATCAAGCCTACACAAACAAGCTATTGCGCGCATTACCTAGACAAGCACATTCCTTGTTAGCAGTGTGTGACTGCATCTTTTTATAAAGATCTTTTTAGACTTTTTGACACAAAAAATTACATCAAATTAAATCAAACATTTATCAATGCAGTATATGAAACAAATATATACTGACTTCAGATATCTGGATTAAAACTATGATCCTTCAGTGACCAAAATTTTGCTATTTTACTACGGGGCTGCACCCCTCAGTAAAAAAGCAATTTCAGTCACTTCAGAATCATAGTTTTAACCAGAGATCTGAAAAAGTAAGTAAATACTTGTACACTATATCAAGCGTTTGTAACAAATTGTACATTTACCCAAACACTATTTTCATGCATTTTGATTTTATGCTGATAAAAGTAACATACAGAGAGGGAAATCACCAACCTTCATTGGAATTCCTGTGATAATAGTTATGGACAAGTCATAATGTTCCAGTAGCAGTCTATTCATTTTGCTGGCAAGATACCGACCCCCTCTGACAGAATGGACTTGACACATGAGGTTTGGAGTGACTTGGTGTAGCTTCTGATCTTTAACGTGAGCATCAGCATCGATGGGGAATGTGTTGATTAAGACACAGTCACATGTGTCAATTGGAAGAAGGCTGAAAGGACAATTTTTTTAAAGAACCACGATAATCATAAGGTATAGCTACATTATTCATTTTTCACAGATGCAGTTGACAAGTTTGGTATCACTGTTGCCGGTGTTAAACTTACTGTGCCATATCTATGGAGTGTTCTCATATTTTCAAACTCAAAAAATGTTGCTTTACTGACAAAAGAGATTTTTTTCTTATAGCTTAAGATAGAGTTTAAAGATTTTTTATAAGATATATATGGTTCAGACATTTTATTGACAACATATCAAAGAAATGTGTAACTTTCAGCGGTATACAACCATCTTTTAAGAAGGCCAATCACAATGCAGCCAGTGTCTCCAACTCATCCCAATAGCACCACCGTTTGTTGGGTTGAAAAGGGTCATGGTGGATCAAAATCTCCCACAGCGAATTTTCATGTTGCACGGAGAAAACAATTGCCAAATTAAATTTGAAATTAATTTTACAAAAATCTTAATTCTATTATTCATCAATGTGAGTCAATTAATGCTGATCTTATGTTCTAACCGTACAAATCTTCAGGACTTCATAGTGAATCATTCTAATTATTTTTGGGTTTTGAATTTCCTTTCAACATTACCTGTCTGAATCAGCCACTGCTTTATTTTGCTGGATGATAGAATCCCTCACACACTCCTTTAACATTTCAGCATGGGAAGTACTGTAAAGTAAAAGAGAAAAGAAAGCGCTATACTGAAGCTGTTGTAAAGGTTCACAATGTGAATGACAAGAAAGTTGTAAGTTCAACAGCTGCCATATTTCATAAATTTATATTACAGAATAATAGAGTCCAGTATTGGGTCAGTGGCATCTGAAGTACTATATCAAGGGCCACTGACATACAAGAGACACATTTTGAAGATTTTTTACATTCTAGTGACAAAGTATTAGATAAATACAATGTATGGCAGCTGTTGCAGATATAACTTTCTTGCATTTTTAAAACAAGTTATCCTTACAGTTGTTGCAAAATATTGTCATAATTTTTTTCTCAGTGAATGATTCCAACCTGTTACATATAAAATAACATTTTTCAGAACAGAAGGCTGTTAAATTCCTGATTAAGGAGGCAAAATTGTCCCCCCGGAGTTATATAAGCAATTATTGGTAAAAAATACATACATTGTACCAGAGGTCCATTATATGTTCCAATGAGAAAAACTTTGAAAAGGAAGCCTGAAACTGATCAAGAAGGTCATGAGTTCCTGCATTAAAAACCTGAACTTTAAATCCCTTTTGTACTCTCTCTATTGAATTTACCTACTCTGTAAGATTAATCTACATTGAATTCAATGATTTACACATATAAGCTATGATAAAGCATGTGCACACAATGCTGCGAGACTGATACTAATCAAACATGTCATAAGATGAGTTCAATCATCCAATTCAAAACCAAATCAATTATTTAAGTGTCATAATTTAGCAAAACCCATTCACCAAAGTCCTACACTTTTATGTCTTCAATGATGGTACAATTCTGTGATGTACACGGCAAGCCAAGAAATCAACAATAGACCTTGAATTAAGTTAAAAAATCCAATCTATTACAACAAAGTGGGTGACTCAATCCATTTCTTCAATTAGACAATTCATGAATTATAATTCACTTGCCCAATCATTTTGTCTTTCATCTTCATCCTACCTTTTGATACAAGTAATACAGATAATCCTTCCAGTATTTTGTATTTTTTCTTCGCTATCTTCCATAAGAGCATTCCTCATTTGTTGCTGTCCATTAGTAGGCTCACTGAGTTGTTCTACAGCTGCTGCTAGACCATGAATTATACTACAATCATTGCTGTCGGCATCACGGTTTGGTGGGCCTAGTTTGGCTAACGAGCTGAGTATCTGGAAATAGAGACATTGCAGTGTTTGAGGGTTAAGCCAAGAGTGATTTAATCACTTACGAATACAGGAAATAGTTGAACTTCAAACGATGCAAAACAATTTGTAAAAAATCAAACACATTTATTTTTGCTGATGCTATTAACTTTTTTCTAAAATGTTTATTCTAAATGGGTTAGTTTTCAAAGATGTATAAGACCTATTTCATTGCCTACTTGTTACTAATAAGACTAGGTTTACACGATAAAACCATCTTTTTGGCAAAGATATAATGAATCAAATAAAACATTGTATGGGAAAAAAACACCACAATATTTAGATAAGGGGAGTTCAAGAAGCATGGGCAGAAATTATAGTCAATATTAATTTATTTTTTTAAAACAATTGCAAATAATTTATTGTCATTCTTCACAGATCTACATTTGGGCCCCGGCATATCTATACATGTAGGTACCTTTAGGTCGGCATGGTTTATTACATGATGTTACAGTCCAATTAAGCTGATCCTAATCAAAAATCGCGTCAAAGGTCAAATTTCTTATTTCATCAAAAACGT